>APFE031384700.1:24648-149652 GCA_000404065.3 Pinus taeda | reverse complement strand
CCTGAATCAATCAACACTATTACCTTTTTATTCTTGATTTGTCCTTCTATCTTGATGGTTTGAGGAGTGGTCATTCCCGCCAATGCATTACAAGATATGGTCGGATTCATTTGTTCTTCATCTAGGCTTTGTTCCTAGAGTATATCCTCTTCTTTTGACCTTTCTTGCTCCTTTCTTCTTCCTCTTCACAATCTATGTAGAATAGTTTCTTCTTAGCACACTTATGACCTTTAGTGTATTTGCTATCACAACTGTAACAAAGCCCTTTTGCTCTTTTTTCTTCCAATTGTTGTGGTGTCAACCTTATAGGTTGTGGAAAACTAGCGGCAACACCACTTCCCGTCTTTATAGTTGTGAGTGGTATGCTTCCTGGTTGCCATAATTTTTGCTTTCCATTTTTCTTGCTAACCTGAATGCCTTCTCTAATGAATCAGGTTCCCAAAGGCGAACATCATGTTGGATATTATCCTTTAAAGTCCCTCTGAACACATCAATCCTATGCTCCTCTGGAATATTTTTTACCCTTATGTTCAATTTTTGGAACTCCTCAATGTGCTCCATTATTGAACCCTTTTGTTTGAGACTTTATCAATTGGCTAAAAAAAGTGTTGCTTTTTGTATCCTCATAATGTGCTATCAATTCTTCTGTAAAAATTGCCCCAAGTGATAAATTGTTTATGGGAGCAAGGCCATTGATACCATACAAACTGATTTGCTTCCAAATATAATGTTTCAATACGTATCTTTTGTGTGTTTTTCACATTATTGAGATCGAAAAATTGCTCCATCTGTAATATCCATGTTGTGGGGTCCTTGCCATCAAACTTCCTCATATCGATTTTTGGAATATGGTGGGTCTTCGATCCAACATTAGAGTCTATGAAATCATGATTAACATTTCTCTTGTTCTCATCATGAGTTTCCTTTACTACCCTTTCACCATTAGTAAGCATTTCTTGTAGAAACTTTGTTAAATCTGTCTTCAAATCTGTCTTCAAGTCTTCCATGCCTGTCTTCAAATCTTCCATGTTTGTCTTCAAATCTATCTTCAAATCATCCATCTTAGCTTCCACGTCAATCATCTTAGCTTCTACACCTTTCTTTAAACAATCCATCTTAGCTTCTACGTCTTTCTTTAAACCATCCATCTTAGCTTATACATATTTCTTTAAAACATCCATCTTAGATTCTATTCCTTTTTGTGCAAGGGACAGTTGTTGCACTTGGTCTTGTAATTTTGATATATTATGTTCCATTTCTTCCTCTTCTTCATGAGTCATGCTAGAGTTTTCAGGTTCCTTACTAGGTGTTTGCATTTTCTTTCCTCAGGGCATTAGTTACCGATAATAATTCTCTACTATGCCCTTTGAATTCCTTAAAAATAAATTTCAAACCAATCTCAAGCAAAAATTTAAAAGAATCTACACACCTTTTTTCACTTTGTAGGAGCTCGATATTGCCTCTGATGTATCTCTGTACATTCAAATCATCTAGTTCTAAAATTGTGACATGTAGTATCCCTCTGTGTCCTCTTTCCAATGCCACCAGTCTAATCCAAATTGGATTCTCCAAGGAAGAGTTATGTGAAATCTCCCACAGTATCCTGATTATAGACTAGTTCAGTAGAGCTAACTTGTACGACGTGCCACGAGTCACTGTTTTGACCTTTGGCTCTAAAAAATATATACAAGAAACTAAAGTCCATCCTCTTTCTATACCTTCTTACGAAATTTCAATCAGATGTTCAAAGAGAAATTTATGACGATTTTCCCTAGGTCACCTGTTTGGAATGTAATTCAGGAGTCTACAAAAAGACCAACTTCCTCAGATCATATTGACACAAATATAGCGCAAAAAGCTCTAAAATTTGGACCCGAGCTTCAATGCGATGTCTTCTAAAATGGGATTTTGTTTTAGCTTCTGAAACATCGCAGAAAAAAATTTATAGCGACAATGCCACGATGTCCTGTTTGGAGCAGCGAAACACTAGAATCCAAAGCTCTGATACCAAATGTTATGAAACCAACTCAAGAAAAAGATAGAAAAGATAGATCAACTCCTTAAAATTTAGCCTCTTCAAGGGGGAAACCTCCTTTACATTACATAAATGAAAAATTATTCGATGATACAAATGACAAAACCTCCCTTCTATATATAGGAGTCTAAGGAGTCACAATATAACCCAGCCAACCTAACAATAATAATATAAAGCCACAAAAATAACAATAGAGGGATTCTATGGGGCACAGTAATAACAAT
Source organism: Pinus taeda (assembly GCA_000404065.3). Taxonomy (NCBI): domain Eukaryota; kingdom Viridiplantae; phylum Streptophyta; class Pinopsida; order Pinales; family Pinaceae; genus Pinus; species Pinus taeda. Next base: position 147,393 of record APFE031384700.1, on the reverse strand, counting down.
ATGGGGATAATAGGAGCACAACAATATTAATAAGGGGTACAATTACAATAGTAATGGGGTAATCACTAATATTATAGGGAGCCAACACTACCTTTACGGTAAAATCAGTCAAATTCCTCCACAGTCTTGACAAAATATCAATTATTCAACACTTATAGTAACCTTCGCTATTACACAAAAATTATAGCAAAAAGTTACTGTTTACAAGAAAGTAAAATATGAGATTCCATTCATCATCCATTTTCATGCAAATCAACATCTCTTGTACTTAATTCCTAACCTGCATAAAATTCTAGCATTCAAACTTCAGAGCAACAATCCACATATTTACATTAACCAAAATTACTATACCAGTAATTATAAGCTAACTAGTGTGTTATTGATGGAATTCCCTTGGAACCAAAAGTTGTCTTCCACCCAACTGCAAAACTGTATCTTCCTAGTTCACCCCAAGCAAAGTTTTCCTATCCAAGACATCAACAACCCATTGATTCTTCCAATAGGCATTTTTATGCCTTCTTTCCATGTGAAATTTTTTTCTTAAAGCGATGTCTTGCTTTATCGGATTTTTCCTTTGTGCCAAAAGCTCGCTTTTTATCTTTTGTGACACTTTATGTCAATCTAAACTTAACATTTATATCCATCTAAGTTCTCAGTGGACCTTTCTATCCCATCCACTAATTTTATCTAGAATCCTTCTAGATTCTAATCATGGAAATATTTTCATGATATACTCTTATATTCCAATGTTCCATTTCCAAGAAATTCCAATTTATTTCTTATTTAAAAACATTTATTACATCATCATTCTATGTCAGACATCATCATTATTCTTTTCTAATAAAATGGAAAATACCTAATGTTTTTCAATGAGGGAGAGGTATTACATGGCTTGAGCTTGTTCGTGTTAGCTACTTAGCAACGTCAGATGAGTCCAACAATGGAGGAAATTATGGTCGCAGTCGATCCACATTGATTACTGAGTGTAGATCAAGGAATGGTTGAATTTCTATCTCAAAGGTATTATCTCCTATAGTCTTGGTGATGGTTTACAACCCATATTGGAGTTGGTGGAGCTTGCATTTGGGGCTAGCAAGGTGCTCATTCTGCAAATGTATCCAAACTTTGTCACCGACCTGGAACTTCTGTAACACCCAATTCTGATCATGACACTGCTTGTAGTTAGCATTGGCTCTACGCAATGTGTCATGGACCTACTGGTGGATGTGCTAAATGTCCCCAATGAAGTTGTTAACCCAGTCAACTTTGGACTAGAGATGAAATGAATCTGCTTGAGTAGCTACAAATGGTATGGCCACGTAAATGGGACATAGTGGCTAGAATCCCAACCCCACTTGAAAAGGGTTGTGAATAGTTGAGCTATGGAGAGCTCCGTTGTATTTGTGTTGGAAATAGGCAAGTCTTTCATCCCATGTGTGTGGATGCTTCCAGTTGTACATGTGAAAAATGTGGATGATCATCCTATTAACGACCTCTGTTTGGCTATCCTTTTGGAGGTGGAAGGTCATGGACTTAGTGAGCTTGGTATCCAACATCAACTAGAGGCTTGACCAAAATCTACTCAAGAAATTATAGTGTCGATATGAGATAATGGATTGTGGGATCCCAAAATGTACCCACACTCATTCAAAGAAGAGCTTAGTAGTGGCTTCTACTGTGATACTCTTCTTGCAAGCTACTAGATTGATCATCTTGGAGAATTTTTCGACCACCATGACACACAGTCATTGCCATGCTGAGTAGAAGGAAGATCTGACATGTAATCCATGCTAATTTTGGGTAGCATCGGATGTGCTCTAGCTCAGAAATTTTGTGGAGGGGTTAGAACACATGAGATCTCCAATACATAGAAATCATTTGGATAAATTCCACTCAGATGAGGATTTATTAAAATAATTAATATTTTTAATGGGTTTCTAATTCTAAAATAGGAAAATAAAAATACTAATGATTATTAATAAGAATATGGGTAAGAAAGTTCTAAGCGATGAGGATCAAGTCTGTTTTAATATTAGCCATTGATTAGGGACTTAATCTCGTTCGTTGATCATCAACAAGAAAAGTATAAGAGGAGGCTTGAGGGTTAGTTGGAGATACACTAGAGAGATTAGTCAGTTTGATTTTTATGGGGTGAGGTTTGTTGAGAAAAACAGACAAGTAGTCTGTTGTAGTGATAGGGGAAGTTCGATAGAGGGACTTCAATCCAAGGTCGAGAATACATAGGAGAAAAGCAGAGCAACACTAGGAGAGACAACACATAGGGAGAGCTTTGACTCAGTGACGTAGTGTCGTAGTGAAGCAGAGGGAGGGATCTGACACAATGGTGCAGAGGGAGAGCTTTGATGCAGTGACGCAGAGGGAGAGATCTGACACATTGAGACATTGAAGCATAGGGAGAGCTCTGATGCAGTGATACAGTGGAGGCTAAGGTGACACAATGACGAAGATCCTAGATGAGGTGACACAATTCTAGTGCAGAGATTGGAGCATCCATCGCTGCCTAACATTGGGAACAATGTTGTCACTTGTTGTGTTTTTTAATCTGTATTTGGATAGAGGTACTTTTGTAAAGTTTATTCTCTATTGGGTGAGCTGGATTTGGCACCCTAGTTGTGTTAAAAAATATGCTTAATAATACAAACCCTCTATATGCTGCACTGATTTTACCAAATTAGGGTTTTTTGGGGACGATTGTCCAAAAAAAAGGTGTCCCTTGTGTATTTGTCTCACTTTATTTCAGTTCATGGTTTGTATGTATGTGTAGTCTGGAATAGTGTTTTCATCACTATTTAAATAATTAAATAACTTGTTGAATGTAAAAACAAGTAGGAGATGGTAAACCAGTGATTTTAGTAGGAGTTTTGATGTGTAGATTCATAATTTTCATATGGTATCAAAGCATTAGAAATCATAGGAGACTGAAGACACTAGTGAGAAGATCTAGAGAATTTTCTGCATAGAAGTAGCTGCCTCGAGTGACAACGTCATTTCAGAGGCAGAGGAGTAGCTGCAGGAGTGATGCAAAGCCAAAGAAGTGACGCAGAGGCTTATGCTATGCCTATGTCAGCATTTCGAGCTGATAGAGGGTGACGCAGAACCTGAGCAAAGCTCATGTAGTGATTGTGTCAACTCTCTGGGCTGGTGTAGAGCCTGAGAAGCTCGAATTAGTTAGTTGTCGAGGCTAGAGGAGTAGAGCATATTTGATCGGACGAGCTAGTGGCACACTATTGTTTTTGGTACATAAAGTGTCTATGGAGACAAAGCCGAGGTAGGGGGAAATCACTGCCTTGATAAATTTCTAGACAAAGAAATATAGATCTGAGTTGCAGCAACAAAGGAGGATTGGAGAGGAGTGATTCAACATTTTGTGGGAGGATTTCCATGAAGGAAATCAAGAGTTAGAGGGAGTCTAGAGGAGCTTTTTCCTTAAAGGGTTTCTTGCACCAAAGAAATCCTGATCCAAGTCTTGCTGGATTAGTAGCAGGAGAGGGAGAAGAGAACCTGTCCTATATTTTTTTAGAAGAGATGGTGGTCAATAGACTGAGGGATTAGGATAGATTTGATGGAGCTTCCAATTTTTTCATCTGGAAGGCCAAGATCCTAACAATCATTTACAAACATCACATCAAGGATGAAGATTGTGCCATGAGTGCTCATGCACCTTTGGAGAAGAGGTGGGATGACATGGAGTTATAGTTGAGAGGACTACATGGGGCAAGATCCTTGATGTGCCCAAACTCTTGGATCACATATGGATACATGATCCCTTAATGACAGTAGCAAAATGATGGGTGTCGGACTGGAGTGAGGTGTGATGGAGTGATAGTGGAAGAGATAGTTTGCCAAAGTTTGAGGTAGTGTAGTGAAAGCTGTAGCAGTGTGAGAGGCATAGAGTAGTCTACAACAGCATAGTAGTAGTAGAGGGTCAATACATATTAGCAACAAAGGTAGATTTAGCATCATGAGGCATCCATACTGACCAACATGTTAGTGTTGGGGTGAAGTTTTAGTTGCTTACTTCTCAACAACTGAGCTGCAGTGGCAGTGCTATGGGTAGCATTTTCAGAGGGAGTTGTAGTACATACGTATAAGTGACAGTGGCAGAGTCATGGGCAGCAGTACATGAAGCAGCCCTATAGTGGATGAAGGGCATCACACTGAGCATCAACAACACAAAGGACCGATGCAATGGATCAGTGTAGTACTTCTATTAAAAATTGTTACTAGAGGAGATTCCTCACAAAGACGGAGTGTTGATTTTGGGTAGCATCGGATGTGATCTATCTCTGAAATGTTTTTGGAGGGTCTAGAACGCATGAGATCTCCAAGACCCAAAAATAGTTTGGATAAATTCCTCTTAGATGAGGAGTTATTAAAATAGTTAATATATTTTAATGGGCTCCTAAGTCTGAACTTAGGAAAATAAAAATATTAATGGGTATTAATAAGAATATGGGTGAGAAAGTTCTAAGTGACGAGGATCAAGTTTGCTTTAATCTTAGTCGTTGATTAGGGACATAATATCAACTATTGATTCACCAACAGGAAAATTATAAGAGGAGGCTTGCGGTTTAGTTGGAGATACATTGGAAAGATTAGTCAATTCGATTTTTATGGGGCGAGGTTTGTTGAGAAAATTGGACATGTGATCTGTTGCAATGAGAGGGGAAGCTCGACAAAGGGACTTTAGCCCAAGGCAAAGAATACATAGGAGAGAGGTAGAGTAGCACCAGGAGAGGAAACACAGAGGGAGAGCTTCAACAAAGTGACGCAGTGTCGCAGTGACGCAGATGGAGAGCTCTGATGTAATGACACAGTGATGCATAGGGAGAGCTTTGACGTAGTGATGCAGAGGGAGAGCATTGACACAGTGACACAGAGGGAGAGCTCTGACGTAGTGACACATAGGGAGAGATTTGATGCAGTGAAACAATGGAGGCTAAGATGTCATAGTGATGCAGCTCCTAGAGGAGTTGACGCAGTTCCAATGTAGAGCTTAGAGTAGCCATCGTTTCCCAGCACTGGGAACAACACAGTCACCTTCGGGGTTTTTTCATCTATATCTAGATAGTGGTACTTCTGTCGCGTTTATTCTCTATTGGGTGAGCTGGATTTGGCACCCTAGTTGCATTAAAAAATCTTCTTAATAATACGAACCCTCTATATATTGCATTAGTTTTCCCGAATTGGGTTTTTCCAGGGACGATTGTCTAAAAATAACTGTGTCCCTTGTGTATTTGTCTCATTTTATCTTAGTTCATGATATGTATGTTTTTGTAGTCTACAATAGTCTTTTCATTGTTGTTTAACAATTAAATAACTTGTTGAATGTGAAAATAAGTTGGAAATGGTAAACCAGTGATTGTAGTAGGATTTTTGATGTGTAGATTCAAAAATTTCACAACCCATGGAGATGGATTTCCAAGTCTGACTAGGAGTAAGAAGAGGAGTATATGGGACTTGTTTCTTGATTGGTGTTTTGGAAATGGCGCAAAAAATGCAGAATCTAATGTACTTCCCATCACCCTCTCTAAGGTTTGGCCAATAAAAATACTTTTACAACACTACTACTATTTTCTCTACTTCAAAATGTCCAATGACCCGACTGCAGTGTGCCTCCCAAATTGTCTTATCACATTCAATTGTAGGAACACATAGGTGTCCCAGGTGACATAATATTTGGCCTTGAAGGTGAAAATATGGAACTTTCTTGCCTTCCAGGAGGATATGGTATGTGTTGCCAAATTCTGGGACACTCTTGTAAAGATGTGTCGGCTTGATGGGCCCTAAACCAGGTTCGACGTTAATAAGCCAAGCAAATCCCTACACTACTGGTGCTTTCAGCATCAATCCGTAGAGTGTAGACTGAACTCTCATGTAAAGCAATATGGGGGGATGCAAGAACCAATTTTCCGCACTCAGAGATGGTAGTGATGTTGTTTTATACCTTAAACCTTCCTTCACGTAGGGCAATAAGAGATTTAGGGCTTATCGATATACTCCTCTCCGTTGTCTTCTAAACCTTCATAAAGGTCTACGACCATCCTTCATGTACCCTAGATAGGCGGATCAAACACTTATGTGCCTCTGTAATTATCCTTACTTATGTTTTTACCCAAATTAGCTTAAGTATTGAATAATTTCAACATGCATTAAGATGATCTTCGTGTAAACAGTTATTCTTACTTGCGTTCATATAACAAAGAAAAATATATGGATTTATGCATCAACACATCCTTAAAACATAAACCCAATATTCATAATAACATAATCATACACACTATTAACATAAGTAAAACAGATCATACGTAAGTAATTATAGAATAATTCTCTTTATTGATGTTGCAGATCTTCTTTACAGACTCTAACTTCCCTGCACACATAGCTTCAGGGATTCATGCACTTAGCTGCGAACTTCTACCCTAGGCCTCTACACACACAACTACATTGCCACTTCCTACACTAAGACACTTCTCTCTTACCTCTCATATACCCATTACATTTGTCAATGACTCAAAATATACCCAGACTGAACTACCTTAGACTCCTCTAAGACTCTCCTTTTATACAATCCCATCGTATATGGACAATGGGTGGATCTCTTAAAGCCAACATGACTCACGAAAACTAAGGGTGTAAACCCTTGATGACTCTTTACAGCTTCGCACTCTGTGGCCACAAAATGCAGAGACTTTACATTCTTTATACAAAAACTTGGGCTTTTAACCTGGAAAATGACCCTAGGGTACTCATTCCCAATAGGCCCCCAACACAAATATGGTGACTCACCCCCAGATCACTCTAGTGGTGCATAGATATTGGCGCAAAGACCCCCCAGCTCTAGCTCTACTACTATAACCTCAGTGGCACACTGTGTTGCCACTTGCTTAACTTGCTGTACTAGCTGCTCTGTCACTGGTCCCATGCTATCTACCTATATTTTATGCTTTGTTTCCTGTAGACTAGCCAATTTTCCTTCAATAGTGGTCATGAGAACATAGGCTTCATCTAGCCAAGGCTCCAATCTGGCCTTCTGTACTGCCTCCCTACATTGTGCTACGTTCACCTGTTCCTTTAGTGCCTTTACTTCTTGTAGCTTTTCCAACTTCTGTGTGATGGCAATGGCGCGCATTATTGTTTTGACCTTGTCATACCTCTATTGCAATTCCCTTGCCTCAGTCTCTAATCTCTACAAGTTGGGATATTCTTGCAAACTGGTAACTATTTAAGTGATTGCTCAAAGAGTGCAGCACCATCCTTCACTACAGAGTCTACTGTTGCAACTTCATATTTAACCGCTGCTTCGTGTTGCTGTCTGAATTCTGGTGGAGTCGAAGATTGGGCCTTCAACTCAAGCTCTATGATATTAAGGTTCAGCTTAAACTGAACCTTAGCTAGCTTTGTCCTTGCATTGAGCACACCTACAACAAGCTTTTGAATTTTGGCGTCGACTGACGCATCTTCTAGGATATGCAGCTTTGGAACAGTTCTACATGCTTCAACTACCACGACTGTGGTGCGCTCATTCTTATTCATAATCTTCCTAAGGAGATCAATCATGGAAGTCTTCTCTACAAACATCTAGACATTGTTAACCTTCTGTTCATTGATCACATTCAGCACGTGCTACTCTTGGGCCTAAATTTCCATGATCACACTGTCTTGAAGGGCTTCACTTGGAAGCACGACCAAGTTACACCCAATCTTCTTTAAGGCATTGATAGTGGCCGTATCAACTTCCGCTTATACAGTTAAAGATCCATCCGGAAGCATGACGACTCGGGGATCCATAGATCGAACCATATCCACTACTTTTGAGGTTCTAGGTGCCAAGCTAATTGATGACGCATTGCGTTGTCCTACCCCAGTCTACATTTGAGTAGTCTAGATCTACAACTCACACAGACCCATCTGAATAGTGACCAAGGCTTGTTTCTACTATTACTCAAACTACTGCAATAGTTCTGTGGTTGCATCCCTTACTATCTCCCTAATGTCATTGAAATTACCTTTTGTCAAGGTGATTGGGTTGAGAGATGATTTTCTGGCTTTGGACTTCTTTCGAGACCCTTCTTTTTCTTGCTCACTAGTGCACTTAACCCGGAATGGAGTAGTCCATGGGTCTGCACCACCCTGTCTTGATTTCTACTCATCTTCCTTCGTCTACGGTGAATGAGACTTCTGACTTCTCTCAGAGTCACACTCTTTGTCACCCTCTTTCTCCCCTGCCTTCTCCTTAGTAGTGTGCTTTGATTTAGCTTTTTCTTCAGCCTCCTTTTCCTCTTATCAACCAACTGCTACATCTTCAGCCAATCCTCTGGCTTCTTCTGCTTTCCTTTGGACTTACTCGACCCAACTAACAAATCTAAGGCCATGTGCCACTCTGCTAGCCAATGCTCAAGGACTGTTTCTATTGCATCATCTGTCGCAAGGTATGGGAGATCATACCACTTTTGCTGAGGGTCATTTCATGCCCACATGGAGACACAATGGAAGTTCGTTTTGGACTCCACATAGCTCGACAGCTACCTCAAAGACAATTGGTGATAACCATGGCTTTCTGTTTATCGTGGAGTGGATACTTTCTTCCATCACCACCTAAAATATCTTACTGTCCTTGACCCTTTAAGGGTCCCTTGTGGCCCAGAGTGAAGCAAACTTCGCTACTTCTGGCAGATTTGATGTGATCTAAGGAAACTAACTGTCCTCCAGTAATTCCTCAGTGACCGGTACGATTGATAGTAGAAGCCATGCACAACGGAAGGTCTTACTCTAGTCATGTGCTTCTCTATAGTTCGCGAGGAACTCACTGCAAAGGTAGTGCACCTAATTGAATTGTATGTCCTTTGCACACTAGGTTGCAAATGACACAACCGGTGCTGACATTTCATCTGCACGACACTTCCTAATTATTTTCCCAATGAGGATTTGGGTGGCTACCTTAACCACGAGGTCGGTTATGCTAGAAATTGAGTAGTTGTGCAACTTTTTGGCAAGCTTAAACTTATCCTTCATTCTCTCGGTGAGGTCGCACTTGCCTGTCTTTCGGCCAAATTCTCTAGCTGGATTTAACCCTGTGTGTGGTAGCAATGTGATCCTATGGATCAAGATATCGGTGATCACTATTGGTTCTCCTAACCACAGGCACTCATCATTTACCAAGCACAATAATTGTTTGATCACTATCGAGGTGATGGGTGCACAGTTGTAATGTAGCACCCATAGCAGGTTCTATAGTCCTGCATTGTCCACCCCTTTAATCCACTGCCTCGTCTCCAATGTAGTGACACCAAAATATTTGTAGAAGATGCATGTCATAAATGTGTCATTCACCAAGTGGGGGAATCGCTCAGTGTCCGCCAAGTCCCAATCCTCCAGCTTGAGATGGGGGATGCGTGTCGAGTGCTGGCCTTCAAATGTGATTTGGTCTGGTAGCAATGGGGTATTCAACATAAATTTGCCCTCATCTGGGTCCTTTGGGACTTTCACCTTGACTTGGGACAGGAGGATGTATTCTGGTAGTTTGGAGATGGGATCTACCCCCTCAATGTTAATATCTTCGGTGCCCATATCAGTGTCTTCCACACCCTCATTGGATTCTAGGTCCACCACCTTGCCCTGCTCCTCTGCAGTGGGCTTCTCTTTCTTCTAGTTCTTTCTCAGCGACTCACGCACCGGTTGTGTTGCTTTTTTCTTATCCTTCTTTGTCTTGGGACCCACTTTGGTCAGCATAGGCCTTTCCCCGCAGTCCCTCCATCATGTAGCTATACAACTCGGGAAGTGTAGTTTATAGTCTCGTGCCTCCTTTTAGCTGCGTAGAGCACTAAGACTGTGCTTCCAACATATAGTCATCTGGATGGATCCCCGATGTATGGATTTAATCAGCTACCATTTACCTTCCCTAGAAATGGCTCTTCATTCAACTTCACGAACTAAACTGCTCCACCATCGATAATCTCCTTGATGACATAGGGCCCTAGCCAATGCATCCAAAATTTTCCTAGAAATTTATCAAACTTGTTGTTATATAATAACACTAAATCATTTACTTTGAAGGTGTGCAATTTGATGTGTTGATCGTGCCATGCCTTTTTGCGCTCCTTTTGAACTTGCTGATGGAATCCAACCAAAAATATATCCTCTTCCAGCTCTATCAGCTGTGCAATCCTCTCTTCCAGGGCTCCACGATCAACCATTCCTATGAATGGATCTATGCGCAGGCTAGGTACAATGAATTCCATTGGCATCACAACTTCTACATCATAAACCAACTTGAAAGGTGTTTGTCCACATAGATTTTTGCAGGTCCTTCTGTAAGCCCATAGCACTGCGGGTACGTGCATGTCCCAATCGTTCCTTTGTGCATTACAAACCTTCGTCATTGTTCTTTGATATCTTATTAAACAATTCCATCTTCCCATTAGATTGCAGGTGATATGGCGCACTCTTCTGATGCTAAACTTGGAATTCCTACGCCAGCACGCTGACTGTTTCATTAAGGAAATGTGTATTGTGATTGCTCATCAAAATCTTTGGGCAGCCAAACTAGTGAGTACATACTTAAAAATGAACTTTGATGTCTTTTCCCTTGTACATTCCTTCACCAGCTACACCTCTGCCCATCTAGTCAAGTACTCAGTTGCGGTGATGATGTATCGTGCACTCGTCTTCTTTCCTGGAGGCTAAATTGGTCCTACAAATTCAATCGCCCACTTCTCGAATGATTGCAATGACATCTGTGAATTTAGAGGCATATCATCCCTTCGAGATGGTCTGCTAGTCCTCTAACATGCATCACGTGCCCTAAAATAAGCCTTGGAATCCTTATAAGCGTCAGCCACCACAACCCAACGTGTAAAATCTTTTGCATTGTTGCTTTTCTTGCATAATGTCCTCTTGCAGCTCCTCCATGAGCTTCAGTGAGGATGCTGCTTCATTCAAAGTCAGGTACATAATGTCACAAAATTTCATCCGATCCCATTTTATATAGATTCCTTGCAATGATAGAAAAGTTTGCAACGTGCACCACCAGCTCCTTTTGTTGACTAGTATACCCTTTTGGAGTTGTCCCAATCATGAGGAAGTGTATGATATTCGCAAATTGATTGTCCGTGACACACACTCCAAAGAGCTGCATGTCAGGTAATCCTTCCTCCAAATTAGTAGGCTCCTCTCTTGTTTCAATGCACAACAGATGTTCTAGTCCTGCATTCAATCATCCTGGATTTACAATAACCTCGAAATCATATTCCTAAAATAGCAGCAGCCATCTATATATCTTCCCCCCCAACATAGGCTTTTTAACCAGGTACTTAAATGCAAAATGGTATGTATACATCTTGAAGTGTCCACCTAACAAGTAATGTCTGAATTTATGAAGTGTGTACACTATAGCCAATCCTTTGCACTCTGTCGTTGAATAGTTCTTCTTAGCTTTAGAAAATTTTCTACTTGCAAATGCTATAGGGTGATCCAAATCTCCCTCACCGACCTGTGTCAGTATTGGCCCCAACGCAATACATGACACATCCACATGCACATGAAATTCCTTCTTCCAATCCGAGAAGACTGGGATTGGCATGCTGACCATCTTTTCCTTTACCACATCTAAGCTTTGCTGACACTCGTCATTCCAACATAATGTAGCATCCTTTTTTAGTATATTCTCCATCAATGCGGTAATTTGGGCATAGCTTTTGATTAACTTTTTATAGTATCCTATATGCCCCAATGTTGCGCATAGCTGTTTCACACTTCTTGGTGCTTCCAAATTAATTATAACCGCGATCTTAGTAGGGTCTACCATCAAGCCTTGTCTACATACCACGTGACCCAGCAAGATCCCAAAAGGGACACAGAAAAACATTTCTTCAAATTGAGTGCGATATCATACCTCCGACATGTATCCAACATCAAGAGTAGACTAGCTATGTGGTGCTTTACCAACCCAAACACTATCTAATCATCGAAGTATACCTCCAAAAACTTGTGTATGATGTCCTTGAACGTCGCAATGACTACACATGAAAAGATGGTTGATGCATTCTTCAGCCCAATTGGGATCACAACACACTGAAAGCATCCCCATTCAGTTGTGAAGGTAATCTTACTTCTATCCTTTGGCATGATCTTGATTTGATGGTACCCAGAGAACCCATCAGTGAATGAATATGCTTCCTGACTGCCAACATTATCTAGTACTTCGTCAGCTAATGGAGTCAGAAAGGGATCATTTACACAGTCATCATTCAACTTCCTAAGATCTATGCTTATCCTTATTTCATCCTTTTTCTTCTTTTCCTTAACTACTATTAGGCTCACCCAACCAGATTCTTCGATCGGTTCAATAATACCTGTAACAAGCATTTTATCCAACTCTAAGTGGGCATTCTCTTTATACTTGGGGGTTGAAGTGATAAGGTCTTGGCCTGATCGGCCTTGCATCTAGTTTCAATGTGATTTTCATGACTCCTAGGTCCCCTATTATCCCTTTGAAATCTCAAAAATTCGTAGGGAACAAGTCCTGATATTCGCAGAGAAATTCACTTATATACTGTTGCATCGTCCCAATAGTCGCTAATTTTTGTAAATTTCAGCTCTGCTTCTATCCCAATGTTCACTTGTCTCATTTTTAGCAGCGTGGTGATATCTAGATTCTTAATTTGCAGTCCTTCAACTTTGCAGTGACCTTCAGTCTCTGGGATATTAATGTTCCTCGGGTCTTCATCCTCCTCTTTAGTGGTCACATTGTAGCACCCCAACGTGTGACATAGTTGGGTTGTCCAATCTAGTTGAATTAAGTCCAAGGGATCCTACGATATTTTGATGGTTGCTGCCTTGACTTCCTGCAATGCCTCATTAATACATTCATATCCATCGTCAAAGCTAAACGTCATCAATGCCCCCTGTTGCAAAATATCCCATTCTTCAATGCCATGGTGGAGCTTTGTTTCTAAGTACCAGTTCATTGGTATTACATCCAAAGTATGAAAAAACAGATGCACCTATTCAAGTTTAGGCTCCACTCCATAAACCTTAGTCCATTTGGCTAGATGATTGTGTGGATCATCCATTCCATCATATTTCTATATTAGCTGCACTTGTGGGTGACCAAACCACAATCTCATCATCTTTCTTTACACGCGCCAATCATAAAAACTGTCTTTGTACATACCCCACCATCTCGTAGGTGTAGCGCGCAGTGCCCAATCCAAGGCCTAGAAGCAATGCTTCTCTAGCACTTCCCTCTCAAATGCATCCAAAAATTTAGCAACATCAGATAAACCATCATAATAAGGCATATTACTTACCTCTGATGATACATAGTGCAACGAATTGGTCATCATATTACAGTGTAGTGTAGATACTTCATGTAGTTAGTTTTGCCAGTGTTCCAATTCCTCATTTGAATCTGAAGTGCAGGAGCTTTCGCGGTCCCATGCAATAGATCCATTCGCTATCGGATTCACCCAATCCCGATCTAGCACCGTTATCTTATAAATCTGGTCCAAGTCATCATTGTTTTCATGATCACGAACATGTTCAGTATAACGCGGTCCTTCTATAGGGTCCAGAGGCACTACTACGTGGAGCGATTTCTTCTCAAATATCATCTTCCACTTCTTCAAATTGATTACCCCATTCATGTAAGTGGCCCAATCGATCCCAAGGAGTGCAAGGTAGGGATTGTTGTCATCCACAATCTCTATCACTTCGAAGTCAACCAACGCGCTCATGCCTTCAATATCCACTGTCACTCCCTACAATATTACCATGGGGATGATTTTTTGTTGATTTTCTATCGTTAACTAAATCAGAGACCATTGTAGCACAGGTCTCCCCATCCTTTCCCACATTTGTTTAGGCAAAACTTTCTCATCTGACCCCAGATCTAAAATTACTTGATCCATCTCATATTCTCCTATTTTTGCAGTGAGCCTTATCTCACGCCCTGTTCTTGCCTTATGCTTACTAATCTTCTTGACAACACGTCGTCCATCAAGAGAATTTTCTTTCCTAACACACTTGTTTATCAGTTCCTATAGTACTTTCATAGCCTTGCTATCGTGCAATAGCTTCATACAGGTCTCCAAGAAAGTAGTAAGAATGGAAGGGTACATCTATTTAGCTGGCTTATCCTAACTTCTTGAGGTGGAGGCCTCAGCGAAGCTTTTCTTTGCTTACATAAATGTTTCCTGTGTGCGCTCCAAATCAAACTCAGCCTCCTTTTCTGGAGCTTTGCAGACCCACTCACTTTCATCAAGTTTCTTCCGCTTATCTTTTCCAGTCATCATTCCACTCTGCAACATAATATTTACCTTAGGATCCTCTTCGCAAGGCTCAACCCTCATCATTTGCAGGTTCTAAGTCAGCTCCAGAGGCTATGCCCCCTTTTCACATATCTTAGCTAGCAACACCAGACAATCTTTAGTCACGTGGTCAAACTATTATGAAACTAGCTCATAAAAATATATAAAAGATAGATGAATGCCTTAGAAATAAACCTCTTCGAGGGGGCAAACTCCTTTACATTACACAAATGAACAATTCTTGGATGATACAAATGACAATACCTCCTTTCTATATATAGGAGTCTAAGGGGTCATATATAATCAGAGCCAACATAACAATAATAATGTAAGGGCACAATAATAACAATTTGGGGACTACATGGGCACAAAATATAATAAGGGGGTTGTGGTAATAACAATAAGGGGTTACACTAGTAGTATAGGACCTAACATGCCCCTCTCCTTCAAAAAATTTTGTCCTCAACACTTGAGTAGTTCTTGATGCTTCTGTATAAATTCTTGTCCTTCCATGTGGAATCTTCAGTGGGTATGTCCTTCCACTTAATGAGATACTCTGAAATTGATCTATTTCATAGCTTTCGATTTCTTGGTTCTGTGACTGCTTCAGGTTCCAATATGATTTTTCCTTCCTTGTCAAGTTCTCGCAATACTATTTGAACTGGGATCTTCTGCAACTTTTGAATGAGTTCCCACTCCTTTGGGCATATGGATATATGTAAGGCCTGATTTTTGGAGGAACACTTCATGGATTCAAATGAATATAATGATCATCATCACGAATAGGTGGGAGGATTCTGGGAGTCTCAAATACCTTTTAATTATTTTCCAAAACGTTTTGGAGATCTGGAGAAATACATGATTTCGATGTGGGATCCTCTAGTGAACATAATTGTGCAATTACATCCCATTGTTCTTTATTTAGAAGCTTTGTCATGCTATTAGAGTTGATTATCTTTCCAATTTTTCCTTTGATACCCCTCAATTCAGCTTCCTTTCCTTCCCAAAAAAATTCCAAGAAAAGTTCTTGAAAATTAAAAGCTATCGTACCCAAAGATTGTAGCCATAGGACTCCTAGTAAAACATCAACACCACCCATTGGAATGGAAAGCAATGGGCTATTGAATACATATTCTCCCATGGATAGCTTGATATTATGTTACTTTCTAGAGAACTTTATGGTTCCTCCACTTGTAACCATCACTTGACACTCTGGTGCTGGATATAGGAAGCAATTCAATTCCTTGGCTATCTTGCAATAAATAAAATTATGCGTACTACTCGAATCAATCAACACTCTTGCCCTTTTCTTCTTGATATGTCCTACTATCTTGATAGTTTGAGGAGTGGTAATTTCTTCCAATGCATTACAAGATATGGTCGGATTGATTTCTTGAGACTTGATGTGATCTTTCAATCCTTGAACATTTTTCTTCTTGATGTCCTTCTATATTGATAATTTGAGGAGTGGTAATTTTGTCCAATGTATTACAAGATACGGTTGGATTCATTTCTTCTTTCTCGATGTGATCTTTCACTTCTTGAACCTTTTTCTTCTTGATGTGTCCTTCTACCTTGAGAGTTTTAGGAGTGGTAATTCTTTCCAATGCTTTACAAGATATGGCCAGATTCATTTCTTCTTTCTTTAGGGTTGGTTCCTGGTGTATATACTCTTCTTTTGACATTTCTTGATCCTTTTCTTTCTCCACTCCACAATCAATGTAAAATAATTTCTTCTCAGCACACTTATGACCTTTAATGTATTTGTTATCACAATTGTAACAAAGCCCTTTTTCTCATTTTTCTTCCAATTGTTGTGGTGTAACCCTTGTAGGTTGTCGAAGGCTAGGAGAAATAACACTTCCATCTTTATAGTTGTGAGGGGTAGACTTCCTTGTTGTCATAATTTTTCTTTCCACTTTCCAACAAAGTCCTCTTTCTTTTTTTTTCTTCCAATTGTTGTGGTGTTGCTCTAAAGAAGGTGTTGCTCTTTTTATCCTCATAATGTGTTATCATTTCCTCCGTGAAAATTGACCATGTAACAAGTTTTTTACGAGAACAAAGCCATTTATACCATAAAAATTGATTGGGTTCTAAATATGAAGATGCAATACATACCTTTTGTAACAGTGGTACACCATGTAGATCAACATATTGCTCCATCTACAGTATTCAATTTACTGGAACCTTTCCATCAAACTTCCTCATATCGCCTTTTCTTTATTTCAGGAGCTCAATCATGAAATGACCCCATTTCTCAAAGTTTTGAATTTGCCTCCTACAGTAGCCCTCTGAGTCCTCTTTCTAACCCCACAAGTCTAATCAGAATTGGATTCTCCAAGAAATATTTATGCCCAATCTCCTAAGATGACTTGATTATATAATGTTTCAGTAGAACGAACTTGTACGATGTGCCATATGTCACTGTTTTGACCTTCAGATCTGAAAACTATGCACAAAAAACTATAGTCCGTAATCTTTGTATAACTTCTGACGAAATTTCAATTTGTTGCTCAGAGATAAAGTTATGATGATTTTCCCAAGGTCACCTATTTAGAATGTAATTCGGGAGTCTACAAAATCCGTAACTTCCTCAGATCATATACCTGACAATATTGCGAGACAAGAACTGAAATTCAGACCCAAAATTTAGAACGATTTCTTCTCGAATGGATTTTTTCTTTAGCTTTTGAAACTTCGTAGTGAAAAGGTTATAGCGAAAATACCATGATGACCTATTTTAGATGAAATTTTGGAGCTTGCAAAAACCCTAACTTCCTCAGATCATATCTTTGAAAATATAGCGTGACAAGCTCTAAAATTTGGACCCAAGATTTAGCACGAGTTCATATCAAATGGGTTTGTTTTTTCTATTCTAAAACGTTGCAGAAAAACATTATAGTGAAAATTCTGCAACGACCTATTTGGAGCAGCGAAACCCTAGAATCCACATCTTTGATACCAAATGTTATGAAACTAGCTCACAAAAAGATAGAAAAGATAGATGAACGCCTTAGAAATTAGCCTCTTCGAGGGGGCAACCTCCTTTACATTACACAAATGAAAATTTCTTGGATGATACAAATGAGAAGACCTCCTTTCTATATATAGGAGTCTAAGGGGTCATAATATAATCACAACGGACATAACAATAATAATGTAAGCGCACAATAATAACAATAGTGGGCTTCTGTGGGGCACAATAATAACAATATGGAGACTACATGGGCACAAAAATATAATAAGGGGGTTTTAATAATAAAAATAAGGGATGACATAAGTAGTATAGGGACCTAACACAAATTGAGTATAGTATTGGCATGATAGATGTGTCAAGTTCGTGCATTCTCCCGCATAGTGTCTCGGTCCTCCACAGTTGTAACAAATTACCTATCCCCAACCTCTACTAGGTCCTACTCCACCATGACCTCGTTTGTGCCCCTGATATTCACCTCGCATTCCCCTAGCGCCTTGGTCTAGAGGCTGAGTTTCTTCCTGCACCATATATGCAGGCATTCTATCCATCATTAGCTCATAGTTATGGCAATTACGCTCATCATGACCCACCAATTGGCAGAAGTTACAGAAGAGGTGTTGTGGTGTATGTACAATTTTTTGAAGCAAATGGAAATCGTTTGTCGCATCTTTTCTAGCTACCTTACTGATAGCACATCATAGCGCAGGCCCTAGACTTCACCCTACTTGAGCTTCCAGCCTTAGAGGCATAAACCTCCCTGTAGCAACATAATTTGCGAAGACTGGACCTTGAGCTTTGTCATGTCCTTGAATTTTGCATTTTAGGCACCAAACTTCTTCGTGCACCTCTGACTAAACTGTTCTATCTTTCTTTAGACTCTAAAATTCTAGCCATAGGTTCTACAATTGCGTGTGAATATGTTGAACCACTAAATTATCATCTTGCATCATAGTTTTTTGCAATATCATTGTGATCTCCAGGGCTTCTGCATGGGTTATAATCTTTTGTTGTGAAAAAGCAACCCTTAAACGAGGCAAGAGAAAATCCAAAAACCATTCGTGGCGCTGCCCATCTGTAAGATTCATGTTAGCTTTGTGGATTGTGCATTTCAACCTCTGATCCAAATCCTAGGGTGTCTCTCCAGGATTCACCATGATCTCTTTGAATCCCACAATTGATTGCACTTCATACTTGGGCCTACTGAACTCCTTATTCAACACAGTCTGAATATATGCTAATGAAGCCATTGGATTATCAGTGTATTACTTAATGTGCCATGTTAGCATGTGTTCTTGTAAAGAAGTAACCAATGTTGCTTTATTCATATGATCATTTGTAGTACCCTGAGCTTCCCATACAACCTTCGTGACGAACCAAAATTGGTTCGGGTCCTTAGTTCCCAAACCCTTGAACACAAGCAATTTTACTGAATTCTCCATATTGGATGGTGGTGGAAGTGGCGGTGGTGTGGGTGAAGGCATATGTGGTGGAGGTGAAGATGGAGGTGGTGTGGGTGGATGCGGTATTCGCGGGAACTCTTGTCTTATCAGTGAATCAATGATCTATGGAAAACCCTGTGTTGCTTCCTTGTTGTCACTCAGAGGAGGTCCAATCAGTGGGCTATATTCAGGGTTTATTTCCCTCTATCCCTGAAGATATTTCCACTTTGCTTAGCTCCAAACATCAAGGTAGCTACATAACCCACTTTTCACACAAGAGCATCTTAATCTAAGTATTAAAAGACCTTAAATACTTACCTCGTGGTCCTTTGAAGAAGCGGAGGTTTGCTTCACTGTAACTGACCGAAGTATCAACCGTTAGCTCTATCACAAATCCTCCTATGATACAATTGAGCCAATGACCGACAACACATGTGATATTATCCTCAGAGGCTTCTAATATTTGCACTAACTCTGGGGGTCCAAACTATCGGACTATTAAGTCTCCAACTTCCTTGGTCGTGTGCCAATTTCGCGATCCACTCATATAATTCAACTGGGAAGGAACATAAGAAGGTTTCATGTATCTCTATGTATAGATATCTATCCAACCACTGTTCTTTTGTCAATCACAGATTCATGTTCTCTTGCGCCGTGAATTCATGGATCTTTCTATCCAACCAATCTTCAATTTTTTTCTTAGTTGGATTCCAGTGATGTAACATCACACATCTCTTTATGCAGATCTTGGTCCTAGCAATGAAACCATTTTTTGTCTTGATGAGACCTGTGCCAAGTTGAGTGTTAATTAGCTAAGAAAATCCCTACACTACTAGCCCTTTCGGCATCAATCCGTAGAGTGCAGACTGAAGTTTCACCTAAAGCAACATGGGGGGATGCAGGAACCAAGTTTCTGCACCCAGAGATGCTAGTGATGTTGTTTTATACCTTAAACCTTCCTTCGCACAGCTCAATAAGCCTTTTAGGGCTTATCGGTATACTCCTCTTTGTTGTCTTCTAGACCTCCGCAAAGGTCTACAATCATCCTTCGCGTACCCTAGAGAGGTGCTTCAGACACTTAAACAGCTCTGTAATTATCCTTATTACTTTTGTTTTTACCCAAATTAGCATAAGTATTGAATAAATTCAACATGCATTATGATGATCTTCGTGTAAATAGTTATTGTTACTTGCATTCATATAGCAAAGCAAAACATATGGATTCATGCATCAATACATCATTAAAACATAAACCCAGTATTCATCATAACATAACCATACACACTTATAGTAGAAGTAATACATATCATACATAGGTAATTCTAGAATAATTCTTTTTATTGATGTTGCAGATCTTCTTTACAGACTCTGACCGCCCTGTGCACACAGTTGCAGGGGTCCATGCACTCAGCTACAGACTTCTACCCTAGGCCTCTACGCACACACCTGCAGAGCCTCTTCCTAAGCTAAGACCCTTCGCTCTTAGCTCTCACAGACCCATTACATTCATCAGTGAATCAAAACATACAAAGATTGAACTTCCTTAGACTCCTCTAAGACTCTCCTTTTATACAATCCCATGGTCCACAGACCATGGGTGGATCTCTTAAAGCTGACATGACTCACAAAAACTAAGGGTAGAAACCCTTGATGACTCTTTACATATTCGCACTCCACGGCCACAAAATGCAGATAATTTAAATTCTTTGGCTCTTAACCCCAAAAATGACCCTAGGGGACTCGTTCCCAACAAGATGCATCCACCCCAAGGTCTTGTTTCCACAAGATTCGAGCACAATGGTGAGCACGATAACCAATGGTCAGCTATGACAGTCTGCAATGTTATTGGTGTTTCCCTTTTTGTACTTGATGTTCAAATGAAACTATTGCAGATATGTGGAACATTTTTTGTGGCAATCATTCTGCAACTTCCCTTATGTCTTTATGAACTGCAGGGGTTAGTGGTCTATGTGGATGATGGTTTCCTTCCCCAGAATGTAATGCTTCCATTATCAGTAGACTTGGATAATAGAATACATCTATTTGTCATAAGTGGGATGCTTTCATACTGTATCTAAAACTATCTCATTGTGATATGCCAATGGATGCCCCTACTGGGTAATAACTACAACAATAGCATAGTTAGAGGTGCCTGTCTCAATTTCAAATGGTTGTTGCAAGTCTCTTAATGTGAGCAGTTGTGAAAAGAAGAGGTTATGCTTCAACTCAACAAACACCTTCTATTTGGATTCAGACTAAAATAAATTTGCTTTTGCTTTGCCCTTGGTGACTTGACTCAAAGGGCAAGTGATATGAGAGAATCCCAACATGAACCTACAATAGAAATTGGAGAGACCTAGAAAGTTGTGGAAATATGTTTGAGTAGTTGGGTCTAGCCAATCTCGAGTAACTTGTATCTTGGTTGGGTCCACATGCACACCTTTCTCATTAATGATGTACCCTAGATATTGAGCTTGGGTCATACCAAAGTGCATTTCTTCAAATTGGCACACAAATTGCGCTGCCAGAGGATTTGGAGGACCTGTTGTATATGGTTTATGTGCTCTTCCAAACTCTGACTAAATATTAGGATGGCATCTAGGTACAATACCATGAACGAGTTGGTAAAAGGTCGCAATATGTCATTTATCAGCCACATGAAGGTTGTGGGGGCATTTTTCAACCTGAAAGGCATGAAAAAACATTCTAAAAGGTCCTCCTTGGATTTGAAGGTAGTCTTCCACACATCATAGGGTTTAATTGGTACCTTGTTAATGGCAGAAGTGTCCTCAGACACACAATTTTATTAATCAAGAAAATAAATTACATAATAATTTTGCAAGAGTTTACACACACACTCCAACACTCATGCAATTAGGAGAATGAGTTGTATATAAGATTAATTTCCTAACCTGTTCTAGTTATGGACTACTTATTAAATTAACAAGTGTCCATTTACAATAAAAGCAATTCTAACCAAGCTACTAACTCTACTCCTAAATTGGAGCCTAAGATGCCACATTATTCTAGATGTCATATCTTTTACAACAATATTCTATTTCTAAGTGTCTCCAATATTTATTTAAATATTCTAAATAAATAAATTTGTGAACTATGAATTATGTATTTTGGATCATCTAACATTCCCCCCTATGATCCAAAGACACATTACAATAGATACGAAGTTCATCTCTGAACTTAGAAAATTTGATCCTGCCAAGTGGTTTTGTGAAAATATCAGAGAACTTATATTTTGAAGGACAATAAACTGGCTTGATGACGTCCTTGGCAATGAGAGATCTAATGTGATGATACTTTGTGTCCACATGTTTTTTTTTCGAATGAAAAACTGGATTCTTGGCAAGCTTTATGGCTAACTGGCCGTTGATGAATAATGATATAGCTTTTGCTTGAGGAATGCCCAAATCCTACAAAACTCTATGCAACCAAACCATTTCACATGTTGCTTCACATGCTGATATGTATTCTGCTTCGGCTGAGGAAGTGGCCACTATAGCTTGTTTCTTGCAACTCCAAGATATGGAAGCTGACCCCATGTTCATTAAATAACTGGAGGTTGATGCTCGATCATCAATATTGCCAGCAAAGTCAACATATGAAAATCCACCAAGTACAAAGTTTTTAGTCTTTTTGTAAATAAGACCAAAATCTTTTGTTCCTTGGATATGTCATAGAACCCTTTTGGCTACATTCCAATGGATATCTCATGGTTTCTACATAAAGCGTGAAAGAATACTAATTGCATAAGATAGATCTGGTCAAGTGGTTGTTAGATAAATCAAGCTACCAATCAACTATCTATAAGTAGTGATGTCCACCTTTCCCCCCTCCCCCCTTCAAATTTTGAAAGTTTCAAATTTTGTTCCATGGGGGTAAGAACATGCTTGCAATCTTGCATTCCAAATCACTGAAGAACTTTTGCTACATACTTACTTTGAGAAATGAAAATATGATGTGGATTTTCGAATACTTCAGCTAAAGATAGTAGTGAAGTAGTTCGAAATCTATCATCTTAAATCCTGCATGTAACTCCTTTTTCACCTATACAATATGATCATCATTATTTCCAGTAATGATGAAATCATCTACATAGAGAACAAGAATCTCCAAATATCTACCCTGTTGACGTACGTACAAAGTATCATCAGATTCAGTTCGTTGAAAGCCAACTTTCCGAAGGTATTCGTCCATTTTGGCATACCAAGCTCGTGGAGCTTGTTTTAACCCATATAAATCCTTAATCAGTTTACATAATTTATGTTCTTGCCCTTTAATTTTAAAACCTGGCGGTTGTGTCATATATACATCTTCCTGTAAATCTCTATTGAAGAAAGCACTCTTTACATCCATCTGATGAACTTTCCATCATTTTTGTGCTGCTAATGCAAGTGTTAAGTGAATGGGGTTCCATTTTGCTATAGGAGCAAAAGTTTCCTCGTAATAAATGCCTCCCTACTGTGAAAAACCCTTATCCAATTCTAACTTTGTACTTGTTGATTTCTCCATTTTGGTCATACTTAATTCTATAAACCCATTTGCATCTAATGGGTTTAACACTTTGAGGACAATCAACAAGTTTCCAAGTGTTGTTGTCTTAAACAACCTTATATTCTTCAATCATAGCTTGTTGTTGTTCTTTATATTTTATTGCCTCTTTGTATGTGGAGGGTTTAGTAAAATAATTTGTGATCAAGGCAAAATTTCTTTCATTCCTGGTTGACCCCCTTGTTCCTGTTTTATTTTTCTCATCGGGCCTTACATCTTTCAAAAGTTGAACAACCCATTTTGGAAATTGATGTTCACTTGTTTGAGATTTTGAAAAGTCACGATCATTATAAAGAGGATTAATGTAAACAGAGGTAGCTTGATCAATTGCAGATTCTGGGGGCAGAGAATCACTATTAGAAGAACTACTGTTACTAGGAGATTTTGATGAACTACAAGAAGACCCAAACTATGTTGGTGAAGTAGATGGATTGGATGAATCATCTTCAGAGGAACAAAAATCAAGTTAATACCAATTTTTTGAATTTGGTTGACTTTGAATGTTTCATTTCCTTTTATCTCCTTTTGTTTTCAAATTTTGAAGAAGATGTTCTATTTCTTCAGCACCCTTACTCTCAGTTTCATAAAAAATTACATCTCTACTGACAATAAATTTCCCATTTGACAGAACCTTGTACCCTTTCTTCTCATCTAAATATCCAATCATTGTGCATTTCAAACTTCATGAGTCAAGCTTAGTTCATTTTTCTTTTGGAACTAAGGCATAACACACGGAACCAAAAACTCTGAGGTGTTTGACTTTAGGTGTGAAATGAAACCATGCTTCATAGGGTGTGATTCCATCCAAAGAAGCAATGGGAGACCTATTCCTTAATTAAACAGTGGTATGGGTTGCTTTTTCCCAATAAATAGGACTTAACTTTTTAAAAGTTAACATAGATCTCACCATTCCTAACAAAGTGCAATTCATTCTTTCTACTACTCCATTTTGCTGTGGAGTGTAGACATTTGTAAGATGTCGTTTTATCCTATTGTCTCTGCAATAACTTTGGAATTAATTTGAAGTGAATTCTCCTCCATTGTTAGTTCTAAGAGTGACAAGATTTTCTTTGACTTCATTTTAAGCAAGTTGACGAAAATTTTTAAACTTTTGAAATTCCTGTGACTTATACTTCAAGAAGTAAACCCATGTCATTTTGCTGAAATCATCAATAAAGAGTAAGAAATATTTGAAACCTCTTAGAGAAGCTTGCAAGGGTCCACAAATGTCACTGCGTACTAATTGCAAATGGCTATTTGCTCGCCATGAACTTGTCGGGAAAGTCTCTCAACTTTGTTTTCCATAAATGCAAGCTTCACATCTTGCATTTTCTTTTTTGAGGGTAGGAAGTCCCTGAACAATTCCTTGTTTTTGCAGTTGAGAGAGATTGTCAAAGTTTAGGTGTCCATATCTCACATGCCATAATATTATAGGTGAAATGTTCGAGCTTGCTATCCCTGCAAAGTCATAATTCCTTGGAATAATTGTTCCTTTCATCTTTAACAGTTTTCCATCTTCATATCCTGTCATCGTTATTTTCATGTTCTGTTTTATTGAATTGATTTTAACTAGGCCATCCTCCAAAACCACCTGATGTCCAGCTTGAAAAATCGAGACTAAAGACAACAAATTCTTTTTAAAGGTGGGTATATACCATACATTTGAAATCAATCTTTCTCCAATGTCAAGAAGATAAACTTTAACGACACCTTTTCCATAAGGAGTGCGTTTTGTATCATCAACAAGAAAGATTGAACTAAGGTTTCATGATTGGAAGTTCCAAAAGAAATCTTGTCGAAAAGTCATGGGTTGAGTTGCTCCTATATCTAAAATCCATGCATCTTCATAATCACTTTTAAGAAAAGTGGAAACTAATGTTGTTGGTTATGATCTTTGACTTGATGTGAAGACATATTTTGAACCATCATTATCTTGATCAGTGACAAATTGAGATGTGTTTTGATGGAACTTTGGAATTTTATCAAGGGAAGTTCTACAATCTTCTACAAAATGGTCCACTCTATTACATCTTCTATAAACAATTTGATTCAAGTTTCTACCTCTTCCTTGATATTGTCCCCTGCCTCTGCTTTGACCTCTACTTTGATTTTTCCCTCTCCCTTGACTTTGACCTCTTCCTTGATAGTTTCCTTTGCGCTGATAATTGCCTCTGTTTTGAAAGTTTCCTCTGCCTTGACTATTTCCTCCTCCTTGAAATTTTCCTCTGCTTTGGCTTCTTCCACAACCTTGCCCACTATGTGTTGTTGGATGTTGATTGAAACGTCCTCTTCCTCTGTCTTTGGAATTTTCAGTTGATGATTTACTTGTGCTGACCTCTGTAAAGAAGACATCTTCCCGTTGTTTCTTATTCCCAAAAGTTTTGTCATTTTGAAACAACATCTCACTTAGCTCATCAAAATTTAATTTACCTAACTTTCCGGTCACTTGTAGAGTTTCCAAAAAATGCATGTAAGAAGAAGGAAACCCAACAATTAGAATTGTGGTCATGAAACTGTCATTTACTATTTGAAATCCAACTTTTACTATTTCATACTTAATATTTTAAAGCCTAGGGCTATACTCAAGGACATGTCCTCCTTTAGTTAGTTTTGTCGAAGCAACTTAAGTTGTAGATCAACCTTTTTTTGTTCATCTTGTGTATCAAATATATCTTTGAAAGTACACAAAGCAGACCATGCATTCGAGGCATTTTCAATATGAATATACATCTCATCATTAATTGAAGACTTTATAAGAGCTAGTGCCTTGACATTTTTAACTTCCCATTTTGTAAGTGAAATTACATCTGTGGGTTTATTAGGCTTAATGTCTTCATCACATATGTCTTGCCATAATTCATTATATATTAGAGTGCTTTCAATGAGATGTTTCCATGTCTTGTATGATTTTACCCCTTCAAGCTTATCAGAATCATAGAACAAATTAATTAACTTTGACATTGTAGTTTAGAAGCTTTGCACAAAAAAGAATCAAGCACATGGAAAAGATGAGCAACATGTTAACATGCCATGCAAAAAACGATCTATTAGGGCTTAACATACCATGCAAAAAACGATCTATTAGGGCTTGGCCTTGACCCTCGTATAGTAGTTGAAAGAGAAAAATGACTGAGCTTTGCACTTGGCTCTAGTCAATTTCTCTTAAAAATTTACAATGAAATCTTTCAAAATTTGATGATTTACAATTCTCTTGCAAAATTTTCCTAAAAAATACTCTAAGCCCCTCAAAGTAAAAAAATTATATCCCTCCAAAATTGTAAATTGATAAAATTTCAATTTATCTCTCCAAAAAAGTCCCCCTACTGCAAATATTACAAAATTTGAAAATATAATGAGGGAAAAAATCTCCACCAATCTCTCCATTAACAATAATCCCTTTTTAATTTCTTTTAAACCCTAATTCATTTAAAAAAACTTTAAGAAAATATTTAAAACATGAAATAAAAAGTGAATGGGAGTCATTTAATGCTTATCTCTTTTTGGAAATGTAAAAGCACACACGTAATTAATAAAATGAATGCTTATCTCCTTTCACATAGCTCCAAGAAAATATGTACGCAAATCAATTTTCTTTTAACGCATTCATTCACTTATCCTCCACGCTATTTTTCGGATCTACTCTCAGCCTGATTTCCACCACGCAGGTTCTGCTATTTTTTCGATCGACTTTCAGGCTGGCAACTTCCACCAGGAAAGTTTTGCATGCTGAATTCTTCACTGCTTCAAGTCACAGATTTGCAATCTTCCTCTATTGCATCTGGATCATCAGGATCAATGGTGATTTTTTCCTTCAGAAAAAAAAACATAAAGCTATTTTCAATGCAGCTCTGGCTTCCGTTAATGCAGGCTGAATGTTGGTTGAATGCTTATTGCGGGCTGAATGCTTGCATCCACAATTTTTTTTTTTTATTGTTGCTTAGAGGATAATGACCCATCGCCTCTCAATCATTTGCTAAAAAGTGTATTCAATATCCATCTGCTGCCATTAGTAAATCATTTTAAACAAAAGTGGGGAAAGTGATTTATAGAGGGCAACGAAGAACACAGTGCAAGAAGGGACGTAGTGGTGAGGGATTTGGGGGCAGCATGAAGCCTCTGCAGGAGGCACGCAATTCCTAAGATGGTATGTGGGAACAACGTAACATGACGAGGACGTTTTGGAGCAGAGTGGGATTTTGATAGTGCAACGCAGGCAATGGGGGCTTTATTCTACTGCAGACACAGCACTGGAAAATTGCACAGTGAAATCAATTGGCAAGATTCAGGATATGGACCAAGATACAATCAAAGCCTGCATTAAATAATGAAAGACATAGTGCTTGAAGCCTGAAGGTCGCGTTACGCAATGAAGGTTGTGTACAACATTTTCCACAAAGGGAATCTTACTCAAGCAAAACTTAAAAGGATCATTAAACGTGAAGAAATCAGCGGCTCCATCCACTTGCGTCACTGGATGAAACATAACTTACAAGGAAACTTTGACAGTGAAGAATTTATTTTTATTTTTATTTAAAAAAAAAAAACCTTGATTTTCAGATTTAAAATTTTAAAATCAATAATAATAATCAAATTTATTTTCCTTTTAAAACCATCTCGACAATTTGCATACCAATCATTTGCTATTCAATTTATTTTCCTTTTAAAACCATCTCGACAATTTGCATACCAATCATTTGCTAGTCAATTGAATGGAGTTTTCTACGACCTTGTTGAGCTAGAATCTCCTCCTCATATCAGCTGCATTAATGTGCTCCGATACCACAATGATGGAAGAAATGTCCTCAGACACAATTTTATTAATCAGGAAAATAAATTACATAACAATTTTGCAAGAGTTTACACACACACTCCAACACTCATGCTTAATTTCCTAACCTATTCTATTTATTGACTACTTATTAAATTAATAAGTGTCCATTTAAAATAAATGCAATTCTAACCAATCTACTAACTTTACTCCTAGATTTGAGCCTAAGATACGACATTATTCTAGATGTCGTGTCTTTTACAACAGTATTCTATTTCTAAGTGTCTCCAATATTCATTTAAATATTCTAAATAAATAAATTTTCTATCCTAACTTTGTGAACTATGAATTATGTATTTTGGATCATCTAGCACTTGTGATAACCAAACTTCAAGTCAATCTTATTGAAAGACTTGGCCTCCTTGAGTTGGTCTAGAAGGTCATCAATTCGTGGGATTGGATACTTATTATGGAAAATGATCTTATTCAGCGCCTGACAGTCAATACAGAGTCTCCAAGTGTCGTCTTTAGTCTATACCAATATGATCAGGCTCCCACACGGTGATGACTTGGACTGATTTTCCTTTTCTGCAACAACTCGTGAATCTGCCTCTTAATTTTATTGTTCTTCGGAACAGAGCATCGATAGATTGGTTTGTTATATAGTGGCGCACCCGGAGTGAAATCAATGGTGTGCTTGACTTGACAGCATGGGATTACCCCTATGGGTGAGGTGAAGATGTCTCCATACTCTTCCACAACCTTGTCCATCTACTGCTGCTGCGTGGAGGAGCCCACTCTAGAGGCTATGGATGTGGCCATAGTTTTCTTCTTTCATTGAGAGCAAATCATAAGGAAGACAAATTTCCCATTCTGGGAAAAGATCTTACTACATTGCTTTGCATAGATCGAAGAGATGATAGTAGGTGGTGCTACCTCTGGTATCATGTATAACTTATTTCCCAAAGAAATAATGACAGTGTGAGGTCTAGACTCATATACAACATGACACTTCCATAAGTATGGTTGGCCTAATAATACATCACAAACTTTAAGAGGAGAAACATCACACAATACCTCATCTATGAAGGGCTTGTTGTTATAGGGAAGGTGACACTTTTGGCTAACATGAAGATCTCACCCTTGGTGAAACCACACGGTGTACGATTGCGGGTGTGGTGTGGTGTGGTTGGTAGGCCCAACCACTTCATGACCTCTTCTAAAATAAGATTCTTTTGGATTTTGTTTTTGACAATGAACTACAATGGAGAACCCTTCACCCACATCTGTGAGTGTAAGAGTCGCTCCTCTCCTCTACATCTTTAGGCTCTCTCTTCTAGATCTTAGTGGTGGCATCAGTGGCATGAGACTCCACATCAATAATATGCTTCTCTTTGTCATTTCCTTTTTTGGTTTTTGACTCATATTCAGAATATGCATGTGATTCAGAATCCTTCAGCTTGGCCACCAGTGACTGCTTGGCTCAACACTTAATTAAGTTGTGAGTGGGGATCTTATGGAACTCACATGATTTACCTATGTCTTTCTTTTTCTTCATGGTGTTTTTATTTTCTTATGGCTTTGGTGGGTTTTCTTGAGTCACCCCGCCTTGGATTTATCTTTTGTTTTGTGGTTTGGGGCACCTTTCCTTTACTTCAGATTCGTAAATGCAAAGTCTCGCTTCTTATATTTAACTTTGCTCAATCTTGGTAGCATATCGATAGACGATGCTAAGCAAGGATATTTCTAGGAACTCCATCTTATCTTGGATGTATTTGTGTAGACAACCATGGTACTTGCGTAGACAACCATGGTACTTGAGTACCAAATGCCGCTCATAATCCTTGATACCCACTTCGTGTGAAGGATATGAAAAATATTTGTGAACTCTGACTCATCTTGGTCTCTTCCCTGCCATAGCATGGTCCACTTTATGTATTTATCTTAATAGCTCCCAACATGGTAATATTGTTCCTTGATGGCCTTTTTGAAAGAATTCCAAGTGGGTGTGGCTGAAAACAGTGAGGATTCCCTCTTGTCCTTTTGTTCACAGAAGGTTTCCCACTAATCCTTGACATGGGGGGTGACTTTGAGGAATGAAAAAGTAATATTTTCCCGATTGGAAAAGTCATGAACCGAAAAATATTCTTCCAATAGATTTAACTATCTATCTATGACGTTTGCATCTATCTAGCCTTCAAATATAAGAATGTCAAAGTTAAATTATACCTTAAAAGGAGTGGTGCCCTCAGAGTGGCTGCTAGATGAAGATGCGTCACCTGTTGGTAGTTGTCGAAGGGTTTGGGCAATGTTAACCATCATCACATTCCTCTGTCGCTCGAGGGATTCCTCAAGCAATATTTTGAAAGGATCTCCTGCTCCATCTTTTTGTTCTTCTGTCGTGGAAGGTCGTCGGGGTTTGTGAGGCAATTCTTGCAAAGGTTCAACCAATTCAAGTGCTAACTCCTTATATCTTGAACACCTCGTTGGGGACATGCAAAAAAAAATAGAGAAAGAGCGGAATGATCTGAAACCACTAATTCGGACTTGTGAAGGAAAGCAAAAAAATATAGATATAAACATAAACACAGGGACACAACAAAAATAAATCTTCATTTCATTAATATCAAAGAACTGAAATATGCTTACATATAGAATGGAAATAAACTAGCTCAGGTGATGGTAGCTTATCTTTGAGAAGAGACGTGGCGGCTACATGCCTATAAACTATGTTACAATGAGGTTTAACGAATTTTCTAATATTGAACAATAATAGAAAACCATAATCAATCAAAACTTTAACCCCAAGAGATGAAACACCAAGTGTTTGTGGGCCTCGTTGAGGTTACTTGGGTAGCCAAATTCCCGGGGTCGTAACATGGTCACATGATCTCCATTTGGTGCATATAATACCTCATTGAAGAGATCTCTCAGAGTACTACAATATTTACCGCAAGCTATGTGCTTGTTGCAGACCTCAAAAACCCCATCTAAGGCGGTCAAAACAATTTGGAAGTTCAAGACTCGAAGAAAATGCTAAAAATAATAAATGTTGCGATAATCAAGGAAATGGACAACACCGATTGGAGGTCTACGTGGAATAAGTAAATGACCACCAATATCCACCTAGATTAACTTCACCCGAACTGCCGCTCTATACTTCACCACAACTCAACTTTACTTTACCTCTCTATTACAACTAATCCCATTAAAGTTGTTAAACATAAAGTCATACAAATTATAACTTAACTTTTAGCTTCTCTTAGATTTTGGCTTTCTTAGCTTTTCGATAAAGAGTATAAACTTCTAATCTAAAATTTGATTAACTCATTCATATACATACATAGTAAACTGATTATATACACCAAAATTTTAAATTTATTTGAATATTAAGAAAAAAACTTATTTAAAGTTTAAATTAATTTTTATTTCTTATATTTGTTAAGTGGGAAAATTATCATAAATTAGTTTATCAGGCTCACTATTCTATAATGATTAATGATAGGTAAAAATATATTTTTACTTTTTATTAATCACCTATGTATTTTGAATAATTAACTTGTTTCTTTGTATATTAAAAAATAAAATAAATACACTTTTAACACTGTAATATATATATATATATATATATATATATATATTATATATTATTTGAAAAATATATATTTCATATTAAAAAATAACTAAAATTAATATAAAAATGTTAAATAAATTTATTAAGATTTTAATTTTTAAACCGAATAACTTTAAATAATAAATAATTAATTGAAGAAAGTGCAAGGGAGCAATTAGAGAGTCGATTAACACTCATACACAATTAGGGAAGAGACGCACCGGAAAGGAACTTAGGGTTTTGCAGCGTGTCGACACACCAGAGAAGTACTCAGGAAGATCGAAGCTCAGCGAAGGAGCAGGAGCCCTTATTCAGCCTGGTAAGAAGCTGCATGGGGGAAAATAGAAAGAGGAGAACAGTTTCGCTCGCCCAATTCTGAAGGCGGCCATGGAAGGCTTTCCGGGGAGGGAAGAGATCCCCTCCTTTAAAAGCGTGGTTGCAGGGGAATCTAGCAGCGGAAGCAGATCAGAACCACAGATGGACAATGGCAAAGATACTCCGGTCATGGGCAGTCAATGGCAAGCAAAAATGGGAGGTAGATGCCTTCCCAGGGCTCAGAAACGACCAAGGTATGTGATCCCAAACAATAAACTGGAAGATTACCGCTGTTATATGAAAGACCATGCTTTAATCTGTAAGTTTATAGGTTTCTAGCCCTCTGAGAGAGATTTGGTAAAATGGATTCAATTAAGATGGAAACCAAAAGGGCATATTGACCTGAAACTGGGAGCCAAGGGTTTCTTTATAGTCATTTTTGTAAATCTGGAGGATAAGGAAAGAATCTTTGAAGGGGGACCATATTTCATGAATAACGCGGGGCTATTGATGAGACACTGGGAGGAGAGGTACAACCCGGATGCAGAAAAACTGCTTGCTCCTCCCGTATGGGTTCGGCTATTTGGATTACCATCAGAATTTTGAAACCCTGAGATTTTAGAAGGAATCAGAAACTCAATAGGGGCTTTTGTCAAAGTTGCAGAAACAACCAAAAGGGGAAAATTTACATCCTACGCAAGGATCTGCGTATATATGAATATAGCAGAACTGTTGCCTGAATTTGTGGAAGTGGAGTATCATGATGAGATTTGGCAGCAGCCATTAGACTACGATCACATTCCCTTTAGATGTCGTAAATGCCATGAATACGGACACTTGTATAGGGAATGCCCACAGAACAGGGAAGGAGAGCTTAAAAGAATAATAGAAGAAGAGTAAAGAAAAATGGCGGCAAATGAGACAGAAGAAAGGGGTTTTAAGGAAGTCCATAGGAGACAGAAACCTCGTTCCGAGGATAAGAAAGAGAAAACAAAAGGAAAAAACATCCCAGCGGAAAATCAAAACAAATTCCAAGCCCTCCAAGACGAGGAAGAGAAGACAAAAGAAAGTAAGCAGGAAGAGCTAGCTATGGAAATTGTCCTGATGGAAATCACAACGGATTCCCTAGGCAAAACTATCAGTCAAACTAAAGAAGCTGAAGTTGAAATGGGCGAACTACAGGAAACAAAAGAAGAACAACTCACACAAGGGTCAGACAAGAGGAAAGAGAATGGGACTGAAGAAGAGCGGATAATGAAAAAACTATTGCAAGAATGGAGAAACTTAGATGAGAGATTCATCCCTGAAATCCAGAAGCAGCAATACAAGGAGGCCTTTCAAAAGTTCAAGGAGAAGAAAGGGGGATTGATGGAGACCGGATCGGAGCAATCAGAAGTGCCAGGATCTCAGAGCGTAGGAATGGATGGACATGGCAAAGGAGGAAGGAAACGAGGGAGGAAACCCTTGAATGAGACGATCCAGGCAGTAGGGGAAACTCTTGTCAATTCTGGAAGAGTGATACCTCTGTCTGAGGTATTTCAACACCCCCCTAAAAATTTATAAATGATTATCACAAGCTGGAACATAAGGGGACTTAACAGTAAGGGAAAGCAGAGGTACCTGAAGGAGAGACTGAAGAGAGATAAACCAAGTATAATGTTGATTCAAGAAACTAAAATGAATCAACAGCAGATGCAGGAAATTTTGGAAAAATCTAAATCAAAGTTTGAAGTTATGGCCAAGGACGTGGAAGGGACAGCTGGTGGATTAGCGATATTATGGAACTCAGAGGAGGTCATTTTCGAAAATTGGATCAGCCTCCCCAGAATCCTTTCTGGAGTATGTAGGATAGTAGGAACGAGGGAAAGAATCCTCATTTCTGGAGTATATGGCCCTCACCTCCCCAGGGGTCGGAAAGAGTTCATGAGGAATATTCAAGCAGTAAGAAAAATAATCTTGGATGATTTATGGATAATTGGCGGAGATTTCAATCTGATTCGGGATTTAGGAGAGAAACGAGGAGGCATCAGGAGATAGGATCCAAGCATGGACGATTTCAATGACCTCATAAAAAATCTAAGATTAGTGGACATTCCAACCACAAACGGGGTGTTCACCTGGAATAACAGGAGAGGTGGCAGGAATCAGATTGCATCAAAGCTGGATAGATTTCTCCTATCTGAGCAAGTTTTGAATAGGGATGCTTTCATAGAGGCCAAAATCCTCCCAGGCTTAGGTTCTGACCACTGGCCGATATGTTTAGAAATTGACATTAAAAAAATCAAAAGTAAGAAACCTTTCCGATTTGAGTCTTTTTGGCTCAGAAATCCGGATTTCCTTCATAAAATAGAAGAATGGTGGACTCAGAGTCAAGTCAGAGGACAATGCAAAATGCATTCTTTCCAATTAAGGCTTAAGGAAATAAAAAACAGAATTAGAAAATGGAATAAGGAGGTATTTGGGAATATTTTTGAGGACAAACAAAATCTTGAAAAGGCAATGGAAGAGGTCCATCAGAAAATTATCCTGGAGGGAAGAGATGAAGAAAGGAGCAAGGAGGAGGGCAGAATAATAAGCCACCTGGAGGAAAGGAGAAAACAGGAGGAGATCTTATGGAAACAGAAGTCAAGAATAAATTGGCTTCGGGAAGGCGAGAGAAATACTAAATTTTTTCATCAAGCAATGATTCAACACAGGCAGCGAAACCGGATCTTCTCAATTAAAAATGAAGCCGGAGAGAGAGTAATAGAATAGGACGGGATAGAGCAAGTGCTAGTTGATCACCATAAAGGGATCCTCACCAAATCCCAGGATGAAAGAGGGGAAGCAATAAAACAAATATGTAAGGAAATCCCAAAAATGATCACAGATGAACAGAACAAAGGCCTTATGCGCGCAGCAACACTAGCAGAGGTTGAAGAGGTGGTTATGACCATGAAAAGAGGAAAAGCACCGGGCCCGGATGGCTTTACAGTTGAATTTTATCAAGCTGGGTGGAAGTTTCTGGGGCAGGACATCTTGGAAGTTGTTGAAGAATCTCGGTTAAAGAACAGAATGTGGTCAGGTATTAACTCCACTTTCTTAACTTTGGTTCCTAAAACTAATAATACTGAGGAAGCTCAAGGATTTCGACCTATAGCCCTGTGTAACGTTATTTATAAAGTAACTGCCTCCCTGGTAGCAAAGAGATTGAAACCGCTTCTACCAAGCATCATCTCCCCTGAACAAACGGGTTTTGTTGAAGGAAGGCAAATCCTAGATGGTTTAGTGGTGGCCCAAGAGATGATTCACTCCCTCAATCAAAACAAGCGGAAAGGAATGATGATCAAACTAGATCTCTCAAAGGCGTATGATCGCCTGAACTGGAGATACCTCTGTGCGGTGCTGGAAGCATATGGTTTCGAAAAGCGTTGGATTGAATGGATATTCAGCATGGTCTCCACCCCAATTTTCTCAATCTTGGTCAATGGTTCGCCAACAAAGACCTTTAACGCCTCAAGGGGTATAAGGTAAGGTGACCCACTATCACCCTTCCTCTTTATTCTGGCAGCAGATGGACTCGGGAGAATTATAAAAAGAGAATCTCAGAGAAATAAGATCAGAGGTCTAAAGCTTTGGGGAAACAATCTAGCAATCACTCATCAACAATTTTTTGATGATATAATGCTATTCAGAGAAGTCAGTCTCAGGGAAGTCAGGATAATCAAGGAAGTCTTGGATGTCTTTACGGACGCCTCTGGCATGGAGATCAATAAGGAGAAATCATGCACTTTCATTTTTAACACCCCGGAGGCAATCAAGGCCCATCTCACCAGAACCTTGGGCTTCAAACAAGGGGAATTACCTACAAAGTATCTAGGCAATCAACTGGACATACATCCAACCCGCATGAAGAACTGGTAGGAAATCATCGACAAAATAAAGAAGCGATTATCAAACTGGTCGTTCAGATCTCTGAACATTGCCATCCGCTTAGTCCTCCTAAAGTCTGTTCTCCAATCAATACCAGTGTATACCCTGTCTATAAGAGCAGCCTCGAAAGGCGTTTGTGCAAAACTAAGGGAGATTTTTGGTAAGTTTGTCTGGGGAGGTCCAACTCAACAGAGGAAATGGGCCCTCGTTTCTTGGGCAAATTTGATTCAAAGAAAGGAAGAGGGAGGTTTGGGGGTGAGGGATCCTGAAATTCTAAATAAAGTCTTAGGGGCAAAATTATGGTGGAGATGGCTGCAAGGCGGGACAGATGTGTGGAAGAAAATTTGGGAATACAAATATAATATGCCGGAACAAACAGATGGAAAATTGAGAATTGAGAATACCCCAAATGGGTCCTCAATTTGGAATTTAGTGAGCCAGAATAGAGAACTGATCAATCAATATGCTTTCTGGGAGATCCGGGGGGGAGAGAAAGCAAAATTCTGGGAAGATGGATGGCAACAAAAAGGAAAGATGAAAGAAATACAAACTCTTCAAGATCTACAACAGAGAGCACAAAGGATAGGGATGGACACTGTAAAGGACTATTGGGTGGAAGGAGAAAATAGGGAAATATGGAGAAAATGGAAAAAACCAGGAGAATGGACGGAAAATATAAACTTGGAGACAGAGGAAATCTTCCTCAAAGAAATGGATCTCAGAAAGATAAGAAACAGGACTGGGGAGGACATCCTAAGATGGGGCAAAACAATGAGAGGGACTTTCACAGTAAAGGAAGCCTACTTCCTGATAACAAGGCACAATCAGGATGAAGAAGATCAAGACTGGAAGAGGATTTGGGAAGGAAAATGGTGGCCAAAAGTCACAATCTTTGCCTGGTTGGTTAGCAAAGGGAAGATATTAACCTGGGATAAAACTATGAAGAGGAGTTTTCATGGCCTGTCAAGATGTAGCCTCTGTAACAGGGAAGCTGAAAATCAAGAACACCTTCTAAACAAGTGCCCTTATGCTGAAAGCAT
This sequence comes from Pinus taeda, assembly GCA_000404065.3. Classification (NCBI taxonomy): domain Eukaryota; kingdom Viridiplantae; phylum Streptophyta; class Pinopsida; order Pinales; family Pinaceae; genus Pinus; species Pinus taeda. Next base: position 110,433 of record APFE031384700.1, on the reverse strand, counting down.
ATGGGAAAAGATTAGACTTCTATTTGGTAGAACAATGAGAGATCCGACTAATATCCGCAAGACCATTGGTTAATGGGGACTAGGACAATTCCACAGCAAAGTGGTTAGAAGAATATGGAGTCTAGCGATTGGCTTTGTGATCTGGTTCATATGGAAGGAACGCAATAAAAGAATTTTTAGGGGGCAAAATAGTAGACCAGAAAAGGTTTGGGAAGAGATAAGTAAAGCAATTAAAGAAACTGTGCTTTCAGAAATCTGGGATGAGGAGGATTGGAAGATGGATCAAAATGAAGAGTAGCCTCAATGCTGAACTTAGAATTTAGTATGCTATACCCGAGAAAAAAAAGGAAAAGCAACCCCCAGTTTCAAAGTCCCAATCAATTTAGCTTCCCCGAGATTCATTCTATAAAACTGAACTTCGATGGAGCCTCGAAAGGTAATCCAGGCCCGGCAGGTCTTAGAGGCGTCTTCTGGGATGGAAAGGGAAAAACCAGATGGGTGTTTGCTGAATGGGTAGGAGAGGTGACGAACAATGAAGATGAACTTTGAGTTGTTCATGAGGGCCTGAGAATAGCTGTTCGAAATAGGTACCTGAACCTGGAAATTGAAGGGGATTCGCAAATCACGATCGAGATGTTGCGGAAACTCAAGGACGGGTAGAGATGGGATAAAGTAGCCAAAAGCTGGCAGACAGCAGCCATCATCAAAGACATTGAGGAACTGTTGAACAAGATTGAGTACAAGACCATCAATCACGTCCGACGAAATGGAAACAAGGCGGCAGATTTCCTAGCAAATTGGGGAAGCAAAGAAGAAGCTAGTAAATTGGATAGAAGCTGGCCATCCCTAGAGAATGATCACAACTGGGATGGCCTCAAAACAATTTTAAACCAAGATCATGATGAAGCAGCATTGGACAATACAAGAGGAAACTGACCGCCCGATCGGGCTGGATGAGTTGGCGAGGAGGGTAATCATGAATTGGCGGCGCATGGAACAGGACATAGTAGATGAAGATCACGGCATAATTGCCATGGGCAAGTGGAGCGGCCGACAGAGTAGTGGAGCAGGTAAGATAGCTGGAAGGGACGAAAGGACGACGAGGGTAACAGACCATAATGTTGCGGGCCTCGGGCTTAACCACCAGCATAACATAGTTAATGATATCGCTGAACAGAGGAGATTTAAGAGTGAAGGGTGGCGCCGGGAACAGTGCCGAGAGGAGAGCAAGAAACCTGAAGTCAGGAACCCAGAACGTCGTTGCAGCTCGGACGATTTCGTAAAGGAAGCGGGTGGAGATAATTGCAGAGGGAGAAGGAATATGGAGGCGGAAGGAAGCGGGAGTGCGAGAAGATGGATGCGCAACGGGGGCCCTGAAGATCAGAGCAAGCTCGCAGCAGATAGGAAAGGAAAGCGAAAGGTGGAGGATGAAGTGCGGCAAAAAATGCAGGTGTTTGAGATATCAGAAGAGGAGAGCGAGGAGCAGGAGGAAGACCAGGAAGAGGATGCGTGGAAGGACCGGTGGAAAAGTTACCCAGCCGATGATAGCGATGAAGCAGGAGATGTCCCAGCTCGGTCTGCAGGCAGAGGTAGGGGAGGCTCCTGCGGCAGAGGCAGAGGAGGGAAGGGACGCAGAGGCCGAGGCGGTCGTCGGATAAAGGATCTGGCGGAGAGGAGGGGAAGAAGGGGGCGTCAATGCAGCCCCAGCCTAGAGGAGGAAGCAGAGCCTGCTGTGGGAGATGGGATGCAGCGGACAAGGAAATCTATTGGAAACAGAGTCAGAATAGCTGAGAAGGAGTATAGGGAGAAATCCAATCCCAAGATAAGGAGAATTATGGAGCATTGGGAAGAAGAAGCCATCGAGGCTCAATCTGAAGAAGAGATGGAAGACTGGATTGCTCTCATGCCTGACCCTGGTCATACCAGAGGCAGAATGACCCTTTATAAGCAGTCTCTTCACTTGTAATGGGTCATGAAAAGGCTCATGGCTAAAGCCTTGGAACAGGTGGCCATGGAGATGGTTGAGATGGTACAGAGTATCCCAAATTTGAAAAAAGAACTGAAGAACATAGTCATAACCCTTCTTATGCAAGATAAAAGACTGGAGGACCTGCAACAATAGTTGGAGGCAAGTGGAGTGCTGGTGAAGAAGGAAAAAGCTCAGCAAGCTGAGCCTGAAAAACAATGATCAAAGGCATGTTCTGTTCTGTTTTAGGATCTGTTTCGTTTTTGCTCTACTGTAGGCATGCAAAATTTTGATGTTTTTATAAATAGGAAGCAGTATATAGGAAGAAATAGGGAGATAGATAAAGGATATGAAACAAGGAAAGAACAGTTTAAAACATTCTATTTTTGGGCTGCTGTGAAAAACTATCGGTGGTCAAGAAACTCGGTTCCCCTTTGGGGCGGGGTGAGACCACCCTAAATCTGTAAATATTCTTTTGTGTTAATAGAAAATGGAATTACCCAAGTTACAAAAAAAAATAATAAATAATTAATTAAATTTTAATAATTATTATGATAAATAAGTCAAAATATTTCTGTAAAATTAAATTTTTATTTGAATCTGTAAGTTTCCACAATTGATAATTATGTTTCTCCAAACAAACATGATTGTCTTTCTAGAAAATAATATATATATTTTTATTGTTTGTGTAACCCAGGGGCTTTGAACCGAATTGTTCCCTGTGAGCTCTTTACGGAAACAATATTAAATCAAATATACAAATTCAACAAGTTATAGTTTTTTATTAATATATATTTTTATTATAAAATATAAAATTAATTATTAAAAATAATATTTAATTAAGTATATTAAAATAAATAAACTTATTTTAAAAATATATATTTTTATAATAAATTTCAAAATTGATTAAATATTGTAGTTCTTTATGTTGTTTCAATATGCAAGATGCGAAAGAAATAACAACTTTATCAAGAGGGAAATATTTGTGAAGTGTTTGAGATATTGGATGGCCTTTCACATTGTTTATTCTAGAGATTTATTAAAGGTATATTTTTGTCCATTATTATATTTATATAGTTTTTGTTCTAAATTTGTAAGTTAATTGAGATTATTAATTAGGTAAGTTTTATAATGAAGATTATATTTGTTTTTATGGTATGATATGCATATTAATATGGTAAGTTGAATTTGAAAGGATAATATGTGCTAGCATTCCTTTTTAAGAAAAGGGATTTATTTATTTATTTTTTATTTTATATACTATTAATGTTAAAAATGATAATTTAATTCCTCTCCTTAAGCTTAACCGCCAGAAAATTGAAAAAATAATAAAGTATGAAGTCTTAGTAGCAAAGCTCTAAAATTCCTCCTTGATTAAATGATTAGACTCATCTCAACTACTGTATAATAAAGCATGGGATATACTCATATAATATTGAATTAATCTTAGAAATCATTTTTTCTATCTCCCATCTTAATTACATATCATTGAAAACTTGAAGCACTATTCTAATGATATATTATGCTTTGATAAATCAAAGAAGAAGTTGTATTTCTCTATTTATTAGTTTTCTTTAATGATAGTTGTGTTACTCACCTACCATCTATTTAATAAAGTTAATAATTTATTTTATATTTATTTTATGTTTTTTTTATATTAGTTTTTGATTATTTTGTGGAGTGGTGCTCCATAATGCAGTATGGAGTAGATATTATATAAATATGTAAACACGTAAATATGTAATGTTTAACATTCAACATATTATGTGAGTATACTCATTCAATACATTAAAAGAGTAGATATCAAGGGTAAACACATATCTCAAACAAAACTAGAGGTATGCTAAATAAATAAAACTTCTTTTTATATTTACACCATAAACCACTTTATATTTACAAAAACTCAAAAAAGAGGTTGTATTTTGGTGAAGCCTGTGGGTCAAATAGTATATTTATAAAAGAGGTATGGTAAATAAATAAAAATATATCAAATAAAATTAAAAATCAACATCTAATTATATGCCAAATCTATGGGCCAAATACCATGGAAAATAAAAGAGATATAATATATAATAAATAAATAAAATATAAATAAACCAAAGGTATGGTAAATAAATAAAACTTATTTTTATATTTACTCTTCTTAAGAAACATTTTAAAAAAAGAGGTTTTATCTAGGTGAAGCCTATGGGCCACAATACCATGGGCCTAATTATTATTAATACCATAAAAGAATATTATTAACCCTAATATTAATATTATTTAATTACAACAATATTATGGTCTCTACATTGCTTTCTATTTAAGCCATTGCAATGGTTTGCCTCTTCATCTGGTCTTGATGATGAAGCACACTTGTTGGTTCAAAAAACCTTTGCCAAAATTTCTCTTATGTGATTTCTACTGAAAGACTTTTCATTTTCTTAATTCATTATGAATCACAAAGCTTGAATTCAGAAATTAATATATTATTAAATCTAATATTCATATTAATATATTATAATATTCATATTATTAAATTTAATAACTTTGGATTAATACAATACTAATTTTTCTATATTATATAATATATTTAATATATCATGATATATATTAACTCTAGATATATATGACAGTGAAGATGATATATATTAACTCTAGATATATATGACAGAGAAGAACAAAGACATAGAGTGATAGAGGTAGAGAGATAGGAGGAGTGAAAGGGGAGAGACGGAGATAAATTTAAGGAGAGGGTGTTAAAAATGCCAACAAGAAAATCCCAATTTAATTTAATTTGTCCTTGAATTAAATTGGGAATTAAATTGTAATTCTATTCTCGTAGAAGCTTGTAGTAGTTAACTAAGTTGAGTTAATTATATTCGAGTTCTTATTGAGTTGTAATTATTTAATTCAATTTAATTGAGTTAAATTCACTTAAACTAGTTCTAACTATTGGAGGAACTAGTGAGTGGTTAGGTGAATTAAATTGGATTTAATTCACATGTAGTGATCAATCAAATAAATGATAATTCACTCAAAAATAACTCATGCATGTCAGTTCAAAGGAAGACCTAGTTGAGATTAGAGTTCAGGCCAATGTACTATCAGTTGCAAAACCTTCTAAATTAAACTGATTGTGCATGCAATCAGAGGAAGGCCTATGGATGGATTGCGCAATTATGAGTGAGGAATTTCCCAATTAAATATGGGCTAATTCCCAAGGGAACGGCATAAGAAAGTTGGAGCTTGGTAGGCAACAGATTTGGCTAAGTATTGGCTTGAGCTGGTTTGTGAAGTAGTGAGTGAGATTATACTTGTGCAAAGATTGTTCAGGTTGAGCAAGCATTGTATTTTATTCTCAAATCTTCTGATTAATGCAATATATGTATAGAAGGGGTTTTTAGCTGAGGCTTTTCCTAGAAAACTATTGTATTATGTGTGATTAAAATTCTTCATTTTTTGCTTCGTGATTTCATCAATCAATTTTTGTTTTCTCTTATAAGTAGAGTAGATTCAAATCAAATGTTTTATCATATCATAATCTAAATTTTGAATCTACAATAAAAAATCTACATGGTAAAGAGTTGAAATCACTATAAAAGAGGATAATACAAGTTTGTTGTGTAGGTAAAATCGAATTTTCAGTTTAATACCTCAGAGCTAGTAGGATGTTATTCTACGAATTGAGACTTGAGTATGCCCTTGAGGGTAGCTCGAATTACATAGCTTGGAAGGACATTATGGAGCTAGTGTTGGAAGACAATGGGCTAAAGGAATTCATAAATCATAATATCTCGAAGCCTCCAACATATGATGTTAAAGATTTGGTAGAATGGAAAAAGTGTGTGGAAAAGGTGAGAAGGGTTATCCTAGAAGTAGTTCGAGATCATATTGTCTCTAATCTCCACGGTAAGGAAAATCCATTTTCAATGTGGAAGGAATTGACATACTTGTTTCAAAACAACAGTGACCACAAGAAGCTGGCACTGAAGGACAAACTCAGAAAGATCAAGATGGAGAAGGGTGACTTAATTCCAAATTACTTAACCAAGTTCGCCCTATGTCGGGATGAGCTTGGAAGTGTAAGGGTTACTATTAGAGAAGATGATCTGGTGACCCTAACAATTCTAGGACTTCCCAAGAACTGGCACAACTACGAGGACTCAGTTAATGGGAGGGAGAAGCTACCAAAGTGGGAGCTATTATGGTCTGACTTGGTACAAGAAGAGATTCGGCGAAACATTAGAGACGGATCCTCATCAAAGATGATGATGAGGATAATCTTTCCATAGATGGAAGTGTGAAGAAAGGGAAGGGGAAGTCATCCGATTCCAAACTAGATTCCATTTAGGGTAGAAAGTAGAAAGATATTTCGAAAATTAAATGTTTTCACTGTCATGAGTTGGGACATTATGCCACAAAGTGTCTGCACAAGAAGGCTGGTAAGAATCCTTCAGGAGGAGCGAGAGGTGAAGCCCTTGCTTCACAATTCCAACTGGATTTCACCCTCATCGCTTGCATAGTGTCATCGGTGATGGGTAGTGTGTGGTACTTGGATAGTGGAGCCTCATTCCATATGACAAGAAACAAAGAGCTATTCAATAACTTGGAGGAGAAGGACCTCTAGATGCACATCAAGATGGGAGATGATCAGATGTATAGTGTGACCAACATCGGTACTATTACCTTTAAGAGGGAGTCTGGTTCTCCCCTCACATTGAGAGATGTCATGTATGTTCCGGGTTTGAAGAAGAAATTGGCTTCTATTGTCATGTTGGAGGATTGAGGCTATGATGTGATATTTAGTAAGGGAAAGGATTTCCTTCTTCATATAGCCACAGGACAGGTGAAGCAGATCAGGGTTCGAGTGAAGAACCTTTACAAATTAGAGGTAGAATAATGCACTACTTTGAGCACTAAAGAAGAGAAGGTACAAAGTTGAGACATCGATGAGTTGTGGCATAAAATATTTGGTCACTTGCACCACAGAGCTCTAAAGATCATGACGAATTTATATAGGACTTCCCAAGGGTACACTAGAGCAAAGAGACACATGTAAAGGGTGTACATTGGGGAAGTACACCAAAGTTTCCTTTAATGACAAAGACAATTGAGTGTAAGTGATCCTTTATCGAGTTCACTCATATGTGTGTGGAATGTTCTCGATAACGTCAACGACCAAGCACAGGTAATATTTGTTGATATTTTTTTCTTGTAAGTGCTAGATTTTCTTCATGTAGAAGAGAAATTAGACGTTCGCTAAATTTTGTGAATTTAAAGCACTTGTTGAGAAAGATAATGGAAAGAAAGTTAAATCTCTCATAAGTGATAATGGTGGAGAATACGTGTCAATGAATTCAAGAACTTTTATGCTTTAGCAGGCCTTCGATAGGAGTTGATAACACCTCATAACCCACAACATAATGGGTGGCTGAAAGGAAGAACATAAGTATTGTAGGAATGACATGAGTTATGTTACATGGGCAAGGCCTACCACTACACTTGTGGGTCAAAGAATGTAACATAACCATTTATTTGTAGAACAAAAGCCCTCATCGTATTCTCGAGATGAATACACCAGAAGAAGCTTTTTCAGGTAGGAAAGCAGATGTGGCACACTTCAATATATTTGGTTCATCAGTGTACTTTCATGTTACCAAGGATGCATGGAAAAATCTAGAGCCAACAACTGAGTTGGGCATATTTGTGGGGTACACTGATACTCATTACAACAATCGAGTGTACCTTCCATCCAACAGGATGAAAATGGTTCATAGAGATGTGAAGTTCGATGAAGAGAAGGCCATGAGATGTTCCCTTGAGAGGGAGCTTCAGTGATATGCAGTTGAGGATATTTTAGCTCCAAAGGAGGAACCTTAGGATGATGTGGAGCAACCACATGTAGAGGACAAGAGAGTGGAATCACTCACTCATGCAAGAACTTCCAAAGATGGGAGAAAGTGCACCAAAGAGGCTAACATGTTATTTCATTATGCTAGAGAGAATGTGGGAGCACCCACATCACAACATAGGTAGAGGAGGTCACAAGAGCAGTACAATGGCTACATGGCTCTGATGAGCGAGAGTGTGGAGATTGAGCCATCCTCATTCGAGGAAGCAATAAAATAACTAGTGTGGGTTCACATCATGGTTGAGGAGTATGGCTCCATTATCAGAAACAATGTTTGGGAGGAGGTCCCAAGACTAGGAAATAAATAAGTGGTGAGTTCCAGATGAATTTACAAGGTAAAGCAAGCAACAAATGGAAGTGTGGAGAAACATAAGGGCATATTTGTGGCCAAAGGGTTCTCATAGGGGGAGGGAATTGATTACGATGAGACCTTTTCTCTTGTAGAAAGGTACTCATCAATCATATCTATTCTAGCACTATCAACGCAAATGAGATGGAAGATACATAAGATGGATGTAAAGACAACATTCCTCAACGACATGATTGAGGAAGAGGTGTATATTGAGCAGCCGGAAGAATTTCGGACCTTCAACAGAGAGTCACATGTGTACAGAGTCAAGCGATCATTGTATGGATTGAAACAAGAACCCCATGCTTGGTACACTAGGATTGAAAACTATTTTACTCGGTTGGGCTTCACCAAAATTGAAGCAGATTTGAACTTTTACCATATTGTGGTCGAAGGTAAGTTAATTATTATTGTATTAAATGTTGATGATTTGATTTTGGTGGGTGATGAGAAACTGGTTAAATCTTGCAAAGAGGATCTTGTAAGAGATTTCAAGATGAAGGACTTGGGGCTAATGCATTACTTTCTTAGTATGGAGGTATGGAAAGGAGATGAGGAACTATTTGTTTCTCAGGGAAAGTATGCCAATGAGAGACTGAAGAAGTTCCATATGGAGAGCAAAAAACCCATGGAGACTCCTCTAGCTCATAACTGGAGGAAGGAGGATGCTACTTTAGGTGAACTAGTGAAGGCTACTATTTATAGACAACTTGCAGGTTCATTTATGTATTTGGTGAACACACGACCAGACATATGTTTTGCAGTTAACCAGCTTAGTCAAGCCATGGTCAAGCCAACAAAATTGTATTGGAAGGCAACTAAAAATGTGTTGAAATACCTCAGGGACACCACTCAGTTTGGTATTTGGTACAGATAGACAGAGAGAGTGAAGCTTGAAGTTTTCACATATGTAAATTGGGCAAGGAGTCCATCTTACAGGAAGAGCACATTAGGGGGAATCTTCAATATTGGTTTAGTAGCAATTTCTAGGCACAACAAGAAGCAGAGATCAATTGCACTTGGTTTAGCAGAAGCAAAGTACAAGGCTACTAAACAAGCATCTTGTCAGGCTATTTAAATGAGGAATATTCTTGCTAGGTTGTGTTGTAGTGGCTACAACCATCCTCCAAAATTTTAGCCTGCACCCAATTTTAGAGCCTCCCTTGAGAGTTTCTTGATGACTTCACACACTTGGGTTCACTCTATGAGCTCGTTTAAATCTTCGCACCCACCTTGCTTGACCATTTCACCCAAGTTTTTACATGTTGATGTCAAAGTCATGCTTTTGACCATGTTCTAGTTATAGTCAAAGTCTTCACTTCATGTACTTATTGTGTTCACTATGAAAACATCTATCACACTTACACATGGAGTGACATTCACTGTTGATAAAACGTCATCATAGTCAACCAACGATCAATCAGATATCGTCGTCCAGTCATGTTGAGCATGTGTGTCTGGATGGTTTGAGTCGTCTCATCATCAAGTCATGTAAGTGTGTGTTTGCAAGATCATGTATGCATCTTTCTCTCATTCACACACTTAGTCACTTTATTGAAGTTATGACGACCAGATTCTACTCTGACAGTTGGACCATCACCCTGCCATCGAATCGATCAAGCGTCACCCAGAACAACGCAAAATCACCAATCAATCCATTTCAAGTTGCATTGTCTACAAGAAAATCAAACAACCTTCATGTCATCAACCAGAGAGTTTATCCCGATAGCCACCCTGGGACTGACTCCCCTAAAAAATTGAGCAAAGGTTGTAGAACTTGCTTGGTCCGCTGATTGAGAAAATTGTGTAGATAGGCCGGATAGACACCCAGTGCCCATCCTTGTCTCTATCAGAAAATTATGCAGTTTTTCCAGCTAGCCTTCCCAACATTCAACTGATTTCTCACCCAGAAAATTACACATTTTTCATGAGCAAGTCCTTTACTGCCCAGCAGTCCGCTTAACTCAGAAATTGCACAGAGGTGACCAGCAGGTTAGCCTCCCAGCATTATCGCAGTTTTTCCAACCAGTAGCTCCTGGTAGCTAACTGACAGTTCTCACCATGAATTGTGTTGTTTTTGTTTCCAAGCTCCAACAGCTAACTACCAGTTCCCTCTAGGAATTGTGTAATTTTTTCTGCCAAGCTCCAACAGCTGACTACTAGTTCCCTCTAGGAATTGTGTAGTTTTAGCTACCAAGCTTCAAGAAGTTGACTGCCAATTCTCCTCAGAATTGCATAGTTTTTGTTGCTAGTGACCTGGTAGATAACTACCAGTGATCCAACAACTGACTACTAGTTCCCTTAAGGAATTGAGCAGTTTTTTCTGCCAAGCTCTCATTGCACACTTGTTTTGGAAATTGCGCAGATTTTACCTACCCAACCTTTCCACAGGCCAGACTGTTCCTCTAACAAGCTATGCAGTTTTGTCCTCCAGCTGACCCAAACCCCACGAACAGTACTGTCAATCTAGATTTCCCATATTCATCACCTAGTGGCTCCTGCACAATTTTCCTTAGTAGTGCCCAAATCCTCCATCCCACCTTTCAAGCTTGTCATCTCTCCCGGTCACCTGCATTCGAAATGATCATGCATCATCGTAGACTAGGAGGTTTATGTATTTGACGTCGTCTCGTCATGACTGACTACAGACAAAGGTACACAAACAAACATGGTGCAACGACATATGGGATGAACAAAGGGAGCACATGTAGAAGGACAGGTTCACCAACGAACAAATAGATTATGCATGCAAAGATGTGTTCGTGGACAGACGTACGAGCAAACATGAAAGATGTGTTCATGAATGGACGGACAGACACACACCTTTTGCGAATGAATGAACCTGTCAAGCTACTAACTTACAAGCAAGGATCAATGCGTGAATGAAACATCAAGTGAACCAATGACCATTGAAGACACCACACAATTTTCCATGTGGAGGTGAAGCAATGACACATCATGAGGAAATCCATCACCTAGCAGGACTATAGTTCGACATGCACTCCAACAACAACACGAATGTACCAACACTGTCTTGTTGAGTCATGTCATCCACATCTCTACTATAGGCCATACTGTCAATTAATGTAATGTAACATGGAAGTACAAGATACCCACTTGTTGTACAAAGAGTCATGTAAAGTTGAAAAGTCATGGAAGTCAAACAGTCATGAGGGTAGTCGAAAAACCACAAGGGCCAATTTCACCCTTGGCTATAAATACCTGTTCATTTGTACATGTAAGGGACTTTTCACCTTAGCTCCTCCCACATAGCTTAAGAGCATGTAATATTTTCTTTGAGGAGTAAGTAGTGGCTCCAACACTCTGCACGCAGGGTTAGTGATGTAGGGTGTAATGATGTGTCTTGGAACTTTCACTCAATTCAGAAACCTTCTAACAGGCCAACACATTTTCACACATGTATTGTAACTATTGTAAGACTAATCTTTAACACTTGTAATGCATGTTGCTTTAACCTGTGTTTAACACTTGAAATAATTCACTTGTTATAATACACATATTAATGAAAATGTGTTGTATATGCTATTAAAGTTGTCTCACCTGTGTAGACTACTCTCCTGGACATCAGATAGACCTTTCACATAAAACTTGCTATAACAATCATTGTACTCATGTGAACTAATCCACTAAGTGTTATACGTGTTATCTTCCCTTCCGTGTTGTGACTATCGCATCCTTATGGACTGTTTCGTCGGAAGTTGTGCATGCCCTGTTGTGTTGTGTGTTCCTAGAAGAGTTGGGATTTCTCCCAACCGACTTGGGACTTCTCTCAACTGACTTGGGACTCACTCCCACCCTGTCCCTCTACGGTGAAAGAACCATTGACACAAGTGACACTTATAATCATTAGGCATGCAGACCTCACTTCTCAAAAGGCAAAGCAAACCACTCCCCTATGTTGAAAATCAAGAGTTGAGGTAAATCTTTAAGATAATGGCAACTGGGCCATCATACCAGATGGGACTCCCACACCAAATGGTGTGATCTCTAGTTGGGACTTCATACTAGGATGATCCCTTAAATGTTAGTTCGTCTAGCACCGTCAACATTTATGACAATAGAAGGAGGGCCAGATGACAAGTTGATTCCTCACATCTATTTTGAATCTCTGCATATCTATCATGACTAACTACATAGTTTCTTCTCCAGAGTGTATGTCTTATTGAAATGACTTCAGTATCTTAGAAAATTTCTCGGCTAACTTGTCACATAAAACATATGATGGTAGAGGCTATGTAGCCTTCGTTAGGCATGCGGTCGGTGTTGTAGGCTCACACGAAAGACATGGAATATTTGAAAAATACATGACCTACACATTGTTCGTCTACACACTTCGAGGGAACCCAATGCACTGGTGTGTCACACTGCCTGAAAAATATATTCATTATCTTGCTCATCTAGTCATAGAAATTGACCATGTTTTCAAGCACCTTAATCATAAAACACTTGATAAATAAATTTTGAAATTAAAAAAATCACTCGATAAATCCGTTGAACAGTTTCACACACGCTTTTGTAATCTTTCTTACTGATTTCCTGAGGATGAAATTGATTGGGAATTCCTCAATGGAAGATTTGAGTATCTTTTTCACATATTCGAAAATGCATAATTATTGAGATCATTCGAATCCTACTCAACATACCTCTGTGATGGAGTTGTGTAATCACATGTAGGCACAGTTGCTGTCACAAGTGACTGTCTGCCTTCACCTCATCAAACAACTCTACCATCGTAGAGTGATGTGGGAGAACATGCACATGCATCTGTGAACTGTCACATCCTCCCACCCCACCCGCTCTTGATATCTGCGTAGATTTGGCTTGCAAGAATGTTGTTTTTCACGTGGACTCATTCCCTCAACCTCCTTCCCCGTGTTCTATTGATCCTCCGGATTGTACTATCCTGTGTTCTTCCATTCTAGTCTCTTCACATGCTATGAACGAGGATCAAGTTGTCGACGGAGTTGGTGATATGCATCCAACTTGTGCCATCATTCATGATGAATGTGTGTGGGAATCGAAAGAAGAACCCGTGGTGAAGGATGAATCCCTTCCATCCGAGCTTCACCTGCTCTATCTCAACATCCCTTGTGATTTTTCCATTGTTGATTTCCCCTTTGAAAACTCATTTCTGAATGATTCTACTTCCAATCATTCATAAGACACATCGGATGTCATTATGTCATTACATTGCGGAGAATACACATATTCCTCTAGAAATCCATCCAAGCTATCATCTATCATTTCTAAAAACACAGAGGGTGAAAATCCTTGCTTCTCATATACCCGTTTGCATGATTCGTCAAACCATGAGGATGCCGACAAACGTCTTGAATTTTCTGATCTTTGTTGTTGTAATCTCTCTACTACTTCATCCGATCACGATGTTGATTCAATCATTGTTAATCTGTCTAAGACATTGGTCTATGATGATCTATTTTTCGACGAAGTCGAAACCCCCCAGACTGTCGAGGCACTTTAGCCTGAGCTGATGGTTATGTTAGGTCTTCGTTGTCCTGAGGTTGGTTTCCCTTCCGATTAGGAAATTGTTGAAACATGCAAGGCTCCTTATCACTCTCTGCTTTGCATTTAAGATCAATAAAACACCCAGTTTTCACTTCCTCCACTCGAACTACATGATCCCATCACTAATTCTTTAGAGGAATCTTACACAACAAGCACACTTGCACAACGTAAGTGGTCTACCTTTCTCATGTTTTCTTGCAAGTCATAGTCAAGAGAATGCATACACTCAACATCTGTATGTAGTGTAGCACAAAACCATGGCAAGTCCATAGAGTGCATGACATGCACTTCCACTCATTTTTGTTCTGTGTATGCTTGTAAGGTCAGAGTGTGTACGTCTTCATTGTTATATATTTCATGCTTGTTGGTTTATGCAATTGGGATGATCGTAAACCATACCTTCACCAACATGGGTCGACCAATGCGCTAGTGGCTGCATTGGAATTATCACTTCATGTGATACGACCCATGCATTGTTAGCTTAGGAGTAGGAGTAGTATTTTCTTCGAATTGTCTTCTTTCATTCATGTTTGCTTCTTTATTCGTTTGTTTGCATGCTTGATTGTTTGTTTTCTTACTCGCTTTGCATACGCATTTTCTTCTGCTTCTTGTTTTACTTTTTGGTTTGTTTGCTTGTTTGTATTAGTAGGTTAGTTTTGTATGGACTGTGTGTGACTCTTCAAAAAAGCTAGGTGAAGTATATAAGGACTTCTATAATTATTTATAGTAGGTAGGTCCACGCCATGTGCCATGTACATAGTCTACTTGTTGCTTGTTGTTTTCATTTTGTTTGCCTTTGTTACTATCTTTCTTCTTATTTGGTTTTTTTTGGCTACTATTTTTGTTTACATTTATTTTGTTTGCTTGATACTTTACTATTTTTGTTTCTAGAAATAATTGTTGCCAACTACTGCATTCTATATTTTGAATAGAGTATGTGGCTGAGATTTGAAGAAACTTGTGATGCTGCAGCACTTGGCCAGTATTTTGTCCATATTCTCTATTCTTGGTTATAACCTTCGGCCGATGAATTCTTGATGGAAAATATGAGCCATCTATGAGGGAATTTTTGTTCCAACCATGAATCTATGTCCACATTGGTAAGCCCCATGCCTACACTCAGCCTTCTGCTCTGTGTGTTCAAGCTCACCAACTAGTAGAAATGGTGAGGGGGAAGATACAAAAGTGCAAACATATGTTAGGGGTATTGCATGCTTCTTTTAAGGAACAACCTCTTCTGCCCTTAATAAGTCAGGATCCCTCTTCCAACCCAAAAATAAATAGGTGCCTATGCATAGTCCTCCTGAAAAATACAAAGGCGAAAGAAGAGAAAGGCTTCCTGCATAGAGAGGTGAAGCATGCAACTCCACTAGGGTACTGACCAAGATCGTTGGCCTGCTGGTAGTGGAGCAACACCAGAGATGAAAAATCATACTCTGAAAATCTTCAACTCGCGAGTTAAACTACCCTTCCCGAATTTGAAACGTTGTGATCAAGATGAACTTTTAATTGTGTTTGACTGAGTTTGCAAAAGGTGAACCATGTATTTCCATGAGGTAAGTGGGGAAGCTGGCATAACTTGCACACTGATTTAATACTCCCCGAAAGACCAAGGCCCTATGCTATCAATGAACCAAAACATAGATGTTGGGGTTCTACCAGTGTGTCACCAAGTGTTGTAGTGGCTACAACCACCCTCCAAAATTTTGGTCTGCACCCAATTTCAGAGCCTCCCTTGAGAGTTTCACTTGATGACTACACATACTTGGGTTCACTCAGTGAGCTCATGTGAGTCTTCACACCCACCTTGCTTGATTATTTCACCCAAGTTTTTGCATGTTGATGTAAAATTCGTGCTTGCGACCATGTTCTAATTATACTCAAAGTCTTTACTTCATGTGTACTTGTTGTGTTCACTATGAAAACCTCTATTACACTCACACAATGAGTCACATTCACTATCGCGCAAGCATCGTCACGGTCGACCAACGATCAATCACAAGTTTCACGCTTATCGTTTATATGTGTGTTTGGATGGTTTGAGTCATCTCTTCGTCAAGTCATGTAAGTGTATGTTTGCAAGATCACATATGCATCTTTTGCTCGTTCACACACTTAGTCACTTTGTTGAATTTTTTACGACTGGATTCCCCTCTGATAGCTGGACCATCACCCCGCAATCGACTTGGTCGACTATCACCTAGAACAGCGCAGAAGCACCAAGAAAGCCATTTCAAGCTATGTTATCCTCAAGCAAATCAATCAACCTTCATGCTGGTCAAGTAGAGAGTTTGACCCAGTAGGCACCCCAGGACCGACTCCCCTTAAAAATTGCACAGAGGCTACAAACCTTTCCCGCTTCACTAACTGAGAAAATTACATAGACAGGCCGAATAGACACCCAATGCCCATCCCTATCTCTGTCAGAAAATTGTGTACTTTTTCCAGCCAACCCTCTTGACAACCGACTAGCTACTCACCCAGAGAATTGCACAGTTTTCATGAGCAAGTCCTCTACTACCCAACAGTCCACTCAGCTCATAAACTATATAGAGGTGACCAATAGGACAACCTCCCAGCATTAGCATAGTTTTTCCTGGTAGCAGCTCCTGGTAGCTGACTGACAGTTCCCTCCAGGAATTGCGCTATTTTTTCTACCAAGCTCTAGCAGCTGACTGCTAGGTCCCTCCAGGAATTGGGAAGTTTTTGTTGCCAAGCTCCAACAGCTGACTACTAGTTCTCTCCAGGAATTACACAATTTTTTCTTCTAAGCTCCTGGTAGCTGATTTCCAGTTCCCCTCAGGAATTGTGTAGTTTTTGATGCCAGTGACATTGTAGCTAACTACCAATTCCCCTTAGGAATTGTGTAATTTTTGCTAGCAAGCGCCCACTGGCCACTCGTTCTATAAATTGCGCAGATTTTTCCTGGCCAACTTTTCTAAAACCTAGAATGTTCCTCTCAAAAACTATGCAGTTTTGTCCTCCAGCTGAGCCAAACCTTGCAGACAATCACTCTCGATCAAGATTTCCCATCTTCGTCATCGAGTGACTGCTGCGCAATTTTCATTAGCAGTGCCCGGAGCCTCCATCTTGCCTTACAACCTTGTCATCTCTCTTGGTCACCTGCATCCGAAATGACCATGCATCATGGTAAACTAGATGGTTTATGGATTTGATGTTATCTCATCATGAGTGATTGCAGAAAAATGTACACAAACATACATTGGTGTGATGACGGATGGGATGAATAAAGGGAGAAAATGCAAAAGGACAAGTTCACCAACAGATGAACAAATGATGCATGAAAAGAGATGTGCTCGTGAATAGATGATCATGAAGATATGTGTTCATGGATGGAGGGACGAGCAAACATGCAAGATGTGTTCACGAACAGACAGACACATGAACATGCACCTTTCACAAACGAATGAACCTATCAATCTTACCAACTTATAAGCAAGGAGGAATTTGTTAATGCAACATTAAGCAAACCAATGACCATCGAAGACTCCACACACTTTTCCATGTGGAGGTGAAGTTGTGACACACCATGAGGACATCCATTACCCAGCAACACTGCAACTCAACATGCACACTAACGACAACACGAATGTACCAACACTGTCATGTCAAGTCATGTCATCCACATCTCCATTGTTAGCCATACTTTCAATCAATGTAATGTAACATGGAAGTCCAAGAGACCCACTTGTTGTATGAAGAGTCATGTAAAGTCGAAAATTCATAGAAGTGAAACTATCATGAGGGTAGTCGAACAACCACAAGGGTCAGTTTCACCCTTTGCTATAAATACCCCCCCATTTGTACATGCAAGGGACTTTTCACCTCAGCTCCTCCCACGTAGCCTTGAGAGTCTGTAATATTTTCTTTGAGGAGTAAGTAGTGGCTCCAACACTCCGCACACGGCGATAGTGATGTATGGATTAATGATGTGTCTTGGAACTTTCACTCAATTCAAAAGCCTGGTAATAGGCCAACACATTTTCACATGTATTGTAACTGTTGTAAGACTAACCTTTAAGACTTGTAATGCATGTTGCTTGAACCTGTGTTTAACACTTGAATTATTTCACTTGTTGTATTACACATATTTTAATGAAAATGTGTTGTATATGTTGTTAACGTTGTCTCGCTCGTGTAGACTACTCTCCCAGACATCAGACAAACCTTTCACATAAAACTTGTTATAACAACTTTTGTACTCACGTGGACTAATCCGCTGAGTGTTATACGTGTTATCTTCCCTTGTGTGTTGTGACTACCACATCCGTGTGGATTGTTCTGTTAGAAGATGTGCATGTCCTATTGTGTTGTGTGTTCTTAGCAGAGTTGGGGCTTCTCTCAACTGACTTAGGACTCACTCCCACCCTCTCCCTCTACGATGAAAGAACCATTGACACAAGTGACTCTTACAATTGCCAGGCATATGAACCTCACTTCTTGAAAGACAAAGTAGACCACTGTCATGTGCTGACAAGAAAGAGTTGAGGCAAATCTTTAAGATAATGGAAATTGGGCCATCATACCGGATGGGACTCCCACACCAAACGGTGTGAGGTCTAGTTGGGACTTCAAAGCGGGGTGATCCCCTGAATGTTGGCGGGTCCAGCACCATCAACAAATTGTTTGTTCAACAGATGGATCCAAAAATGATTTACTATGAAAATTAGAGTTGTATCAGACTCTTTGAGAATCCATTTTTTCATGATTGTTCCAAGCATATTAACATTGAGTATCACCATCTACCGGACTGTGTGTAGAGGAGAACCATGTTGATGGACGATATTCCTACAGAGGATCAAGATGTAGATATTTTAACAAATGCATTGTCATTATGAAAATTCAAGTTTCACAGAGACATGATTGGGGTAGCAAATAATACCTTTCTTGTTGAGAGGGAGAGTTAAAAATAGCAACAAGAAAATCCTAATTTAGTTTGTCCTTGAGTTAAATTGTAATTCCATTGTCATAGTAACTTGTAGGAATTAACTAAGTTAAGTTGACTTAGTTGGCTCAATAAATTTGATTTGGAAGTCTATCTAGAGTCATGTAGAGTGATCCCTAAATTTTAGGGGCCGAGGTTGAGTTCTTATTGAGTTGTAATTATTTAATTCAATTTAACTGAGTTAAATTCAATTAAACCAGTTCTAACTATTGGAGGAAATAGTGAGTGGTCAAGTGAATTAAATTGGATTTAATTGAGATATAGTGATCAATCAAATAACTGATAATTCACTCAAAAATAACTCATGCATGTCATTTTAGAGGAAGACCCAGTTGAGATTAGAGCTCAGGCACAATGTACTATCAGTTGTAAAATCATCTAAATTAAACCGATGGTGCATGCAATCAGAGGAAGGCCTATGGATGGATTACATAGTTATGAGTAAGGAATTTCCCAATTAAATATGGAATAATTCCTAAGGGAACAATGCAATGAAGTAGGAGCTTGGTAGGAAATAGATTTGGCTTGAGCTAGTTTGTGAAGCAGTGAGTGAGTTTGTACTTGTGCAGAGATTGTTCGGGTTGAACAAGCATTGTATTTATTCTTAGATCTTCTGGTTAATGAAATACACAGATAGCAAGGGTTTTAATTCGAGGTTTTCCCCATAAAATTATTGTGCTATGTGTGATTTAAATTCTTCCTTTTCTGCTTTGTGATTCCATCAATCAATTTGTGCTTCCGCTGATGAGTAGAGTAGATTCAAGTCAATTATTTTAGCATATCACAATCTTTAGTTTGAATCTACAATAAAAATCTAGAGAGGGGAGAGGAGGAATGAGGAGAGAGAGAGAGATGGAGAGGAGTGATAGAGGTAGACAAGGGTAAGAGAGGGAGAGGAAGAGAAAAAATGGACAAGGAAGAGAGAGAAGAAGATGGAGGGAGATAGAGAGAGAGAGAGTGTGGGGAGAGAGAGAGAAAAGGAGGTAGGAGAGAAAGGGAGAGAAAGCAGAAGGATGAGAGAGAGGACTTGAGAGAGAGGAGTAGAGAGGAAGGGGAGAGAGATGGAGTTAGAGGGGGAGAGAGGGAGGGAAGAAGAAATACATAGAGAGTGAGAAGTGGAGAGAGAGAGAGGGAGTGACAAGGGAGAGACAGAGAGAGTGTGTATTCTTAGGGATGAGATAAAGAGATGAATAAGGAGAGATGGAGGGGGGCGGAAAGAAAGATAAGGATAGGGGGAGGGATATCATAACATAGTTGGAGAGAGAGAGAGAGAGAGAGAGAGAGAGAGAGAGAGAGAGAGAGAGGAAAACATGAGGTAAGAGAGATATAAGTGTGGGAGAGGTAGAGAAGGGGAAGGGAGAGGGAGAAGAGGAGGGAGGAATAGAATATAGATTAGAGACAAAGAATGTATGTTTTGGGGGTTCTATAGAGAGACAAAGAGGGAGGGACAAAGAGATTAATAGATGTGGAGTGAGAGAGCTTGTGTGTTTGGGAGGGGGTGAGATAGAGAGACAAAGGAGACATAGAGGGAGATATAGATATAGATGGAGGGGGGAGAGAGGGAGAAATATTTCTTGCACTAGATGCATTGATTTCAATGTAGATGGCGATTCCTATTCCTCTTTTATTTCTTGCCCTAGATGCATTGATTTTAGTGTAGATGTTGATTCCTAATGATATTTGATTGCTTGCACTAGATGCATTTATTTCAGTGTAGATGTTATTTTTTAATAACTTTTAATTTCTTGAACTAGATGCATTGGTTTCAATGTAAATGATTTCTAATCATATTTTATTGCTTGCACTAAATGCATTGATTTTAGTGTAGATGGTGATTTCTAATCCTATTTCATTGCTTGCACTAGATGCCTTGATTTTAGTGTAGATTTTGGTTCCTAATCCTATTTTCTTACTTTCACTAGATGCATTTATTTGAGTGTATATTTTGATTTCTAATCCTATTTCATTGCTTGCATTAGATGCATTGATTTCAATGTAAATTTTGTTTTCTAATCTTATGTGATTGCTTGCATTAGATGCATTGATTTCAATGTTGATGTTGATTTCTGTTTTGATGTAATTGGATGTATGATGGTACATTAATGTTAAAGTGATTGGATTAAAATTGTGCATTGATTAGTGTGTAAGCACAAAACATTATTGACAATGTACATTGTTTTTTGTGTTATAGTATTTCAACCTATTAATATTTGAGAGCAAGAGAGACAAGGTATTATATTTACTATAACTGCTTGAGATAAATATTTAAATGGTTTATGATTTCAATTGTCCTTTTCATATAATCAATATGAAAAAATGACAAAAGCAACAAGGATGACAATAAGAATAGTAGAAGAAAATAGTTTGAGATTAATCACAATGAAGACTATTTGTAATTGACTACGTTCTTTTTGCATTAATAGGCGCTCTGCAACCCAGTATGGGGGTATATATCACGTAAACATGTAATGTTTAACATTTAACACATTATGGGGGTAGATCTCAAGCGAAAACATGTAAAAATGTAACATGTAATGTTTAACATTTACCATTTAACATTTTTAACCTAATGTCGACCCTATTTAAAAATCAATCTAATTATTATTGTGTAAAAACAATATAAATTTAAAATATAAGGAGCTTTACCAACACTAAAAAAAGAGGCATGGTAAATAAATAAAAATACAAATAAACCAAAAGTATGGTAAATAAATAAAACCTCTTTTGATATTACTCGAGAGGTATGGTAAATAAATAAAACCTCTTTTTATATTTACTCTATAAACCTATTTATACTTACTAACACTCAAAAAAGAGGTTTTATTTAGGTGAGACATATGGGATAAATTCCATGGACCAAATTTTGTTGACACCTAATCATAGGGATTGGATGAACAACTGTAATTAAGTGTAAATAAATAATGAAGGAAATGGAGAGTCATGGGGAGATGAACTAAACGATCACTTCCTCTTGTATATAATAATAAACAACATGAATGAATAACACAATTACATTTGAGGAGTTACCTCCTGGCTTGACATGGTATCAGAGCCAACTCCATTTTTGGCATCCATTTCTACTCTTGTAACTCCCTTTTGCCATTTTTTTTTGCAGTCTGTCCACTGCCCCCCCACACTCGCTACCCATTAAATGCTGCCACTATTTAAACACTGCCCATTATATACTGTGATGTGCATAACCCGTTAGTCTGGAAAATATCTTGCATTATTCTTCGCCTTCGCCTCCGCATGCTTTGACTCTCTCAGTGAGTTTTATTTTACTTCTTTCTTTAGAAGTCAGGATCGATACCAACTCTTTATCCTTCTAAACCCTTCGTTTTTCTCCTTTTCTTCTCCCAGCTGCATTCTCCCTACTTCTAATATCAAAAATAACAAAAATTTGTAACCCTGTGGATGCACTAGATGTTGTACCACTGTGGACGCACTGTACTACTTCTGGATGTTGTATTAACCCTGAAAAAGAAATTTATTAACCCGAATATTAATATTAAATATTATTATTATTATTAAAATTAATAACTCTAGATCAATAAAATATTAAAATTTCTATATTATAATATAAAATATATATATTAATATATCATGATATATATTAACTCTAGATCATTATGGGAGCGAAGAACAATGACATAGAGTGGCCAATAAGAGGTGGAGAGATGGGAGAATAAAGAAGAAGGAGGTGGGAGAGAGGAAATGACAGAGAAGAGAAGAGGGAGGGGTAAGTGAGAGAAGGTAGACGAAAAGGGTAAGAGAGGGAGAAAGGGAGACACAAATAAGGACAGAGAGAGGAGAGAAGGAGAGTGGAGGGAGAGAGTGAGAGGATTATAGATAGACTAGATAGATAGATAGATAGAAGATTAAGAAGAGAGAGAGAGAGAGAGAGAGAGAGAGAGATGGTGGAAGAGAGAGGGAGGTTGGAGAGAAAGAGAGAAAGAGAGGAAGGATGAGAGAGAGGAGTAGAGAAGGGGGATAAAGAGATGGAGTTAGAAGGGGAGAGAAGGAAGGAACAAGAAATACATAGAGAGAGAGAGAGAGAGAGAGAGAGAGAGAGAGAGAGAGAGAGTAACAAGGGAGAGATGGATAGAGAGATAGTGTATATTTAGGGGTGAGACAAAGAGACAAAGAAGGAGAGATGGTAATCTGAAATGTTGGGAAAAATTGTTAATGCTATGCAAGATCCCTCATCAGTATTAAAAGTGTGTTTAGGATCGTCTCATATTAACCAAAATGTGAAGGATTATATGTCAAGTATTGAGTGTCTTTTATGAGAAATTCATGAGGTTAATTAGCTGTTTAAAAACACATATACAGAAAGTAAAATGCAGAGAATTAAAACACAGAAAACACATAACATAAATTTTATAAAGGAGTTCACCCCTCTTGGGCTACATCTCTTTGGACCTACTTCAATGGGTAGGCCCTCTTTGGATTAATGGTAAATTCTCTAATTACATGCACCTAAAGTGCTCCAATGGAGTTGAAACTTACTCCATTGGATTCATAAGACCCAGAAACCCAAAAAATGACTCTCCAAGCTCTCCAATTGCACTTCAACTAATCTAGGCTTAACCTCCTCTTGTGGTCGCCCTAAACTTCCTTAAACTTCAACATAGAAAAATCACATACATATGTGCCTTTCTACCTCTTAAACCTATTCCATTATGTTTAGAGAATCAAAATAATCTAGGAATGACTCTTTTGGAGTCAAAATTGGTCGAAAACTGCCAAAGTTATGGTTTCTTCAGTTTTTCCTAGGAAATCTCCACCAAAACTGGAGAAACTCCAGTTAACTCTGCCAAATTTGGAGTTAGCTTCGGATTTTGTAGACTTGCAAAAATAACTGCCAGCTAAATCCAAAATTTAATTAAGGATAAGCATGGTGAATTAACCACTAATCCCATTTAGTACTTTAAACGTGCGGTTACTGTTAATGCTGGTCGTCGGTTTATGAGTTTGGTAACATGGTAGTAGTTAGTGCTAGTGGTTAACCTCCAGTCTGTTAGCGCTATCACAGTAAATGAAAGGCATAACCATATCTGGTTAAGACCTATGGTGGTGGTGTAGCAATAAGGGTTGGCGCTTGTATAGGAGAGGTCACGAGTTCAACTCCTTAGCTTGCCCATAAATTTTTAAATGACCTTTGAGAGGGCATGTGACAGCCTTGGGCTTGCCACGTGTCAACCTCTCATTGGTCCACGCAATGTCGTTGACCAATTACATACAACCACTTGTCAAAATCTGGTTAAGCCACCTATGGGAATATTCTAGGAATATTCCAAGGAATATACCCTGGAATTGTTTTTTCTAATTGGATTGTGCAAATGCCTAGTCAGAGTCCCAGTCACAAAAATTTTCCCTTTTAAAAAAATAGACATCAGGCTCTAACTTTCTCATACAAACTCCGTTTAGAGTGAAATAAGTTGCGTTGGGATCGTATTTGTAATAAAGACACTGTTGTTCAAATTTTGATTGATTCCAAGAACTTTGATTTTTGAGCAAATTTTTGCCCTAATGTAGATTTTGATCATATGGAGAGAAGAAGAGAGAAAGAGAGAGGGAGGGATATAGTAACATAGTTGGAGAGAGAGAGAGAGGGGAGGGAAGAGATATAGAAGCAGGGGAGAGGGAGAGAAGGGGAAGATATATAGAGAGAGAGGGAGAGGAGGAGGGATGAATAGATATATAGATTGGATACATAGAGTATATGTTTTGGTGGTGATATACAAAGACGAAGGGAGATAGAGATATATATGGAAGGTCAAGAGAGGGAAGAAGAGAGAGATGGAGAGAGGGAGGGAGGTACAAATAGATTGATAGATATGGAGTGAGAGAGAATTTTTGTTTGGGGGGGTGAGATATAGAGATAAAGAAGGAGAGATAGAGGGAAAAAAAGGTATAGATAGAGGGGGGAGAGAGGGAAGAAAATTTCTGGCACTAGATGCATTGATTTTAGTGTAGATGGTGATTTATAATCCTATTTGATTGCTTGCATAAGATGCATTGATTTTAGTGTCAATGATGATTTCTAATGATATTTGATTGCTTGCACTAGATGTTAGATGATTTCTAGTCCTATTTAATTGTTTTCACTAATTGCATTAATTTTAGTGTAGATGGTGAATTCTAATCCTATTTGATTACTTGCACTAGATGCATTGATTCCAATATAGATGTTGATTTCAAATAATATTTTATTGCTTGTACTAAATTTATTGATTTCAATGTAGATGATTTCTAATCCTATTTGATTGCTTGAACTAGATTCATTGATTTCAATATAGACGTTGATTTCTAATAATATCTTATTTCTTGCAGTAGATACATTGATTTCAATTTTGACGATTTCTAATCCTATTTTATTTCTTGCATTAAATGCATTGATTTGAGTGTAGATGGTGATTTATAATTCTATTGATTTCTTGCACTAGATGCATTGATTTTAGTGTAGATGTTGGTTTTTAATCCTATTTTCTTACTTGCACTAGATGCATTGATTTCAGTTTAAATTTTGTTTACTAATCTCATTTGAGTGCTTGCATTAGATGAATTGATTTCAGTGTAAGCAAAAAAAAATATTGACAATGTACATTGATTTGTCAATAATTTGTGTGTTATAGTAATTCAACCTATTAATATTGGAGAGTAAGAGAGACAAGATATGATGTTTACTACAATAGCCCGAGCTAAAGATTTAAATGGTTTACGATTTCAACTATCCTTTTCATATAATCAATATGAAAAAATGATAAAAGTAACAAGGGTGACAATAAGAATAGTAGAAGAAAATAGTTTGAGATTAATCACAATGAACATTATTTGCAATGGACTACATTCTTATTATTCACATTTTCTATCATTCAACACTATTACATTGTCACTTTTTATTCAAAAATTTTATTTCATCATTTTTCATCATTAAATTTATTAACGATATTTATCACCTAAACAAATTGAGGTAACTAAGAAAATTTAAAATTAAAATGACCAGATTAATCTCAGACATATTTATCATATTTAATATGATTATATTAATATTAGATGTATTTACATATTATTGATAAAATTAATCATATCTTCGATTGATTTTCCTTGGCTGCACACAACTGAAACTAGCCTAGATCCATCTTAACTTTGGATCTATCAAGTGCTGAGAGATATAAAATATCTTGAGGTGAAAACCTTTCCTCAAGTTTTGCACTCAAAAAAGAGGTTTTCACCTCAAGAGATTTGATCCCTCTCGGTACTTGATAGGTCCGGAGTTAAGAAGGATCTAGGATGGTTTTATAATAGTTGGCATGATCAAAATATATTTTTATTACTTAAATACAATTCTTGTTTGTTACCAATAGGTTAATTGAAGTCTTATTGAAGATCGACTCAAATTTTTTTCTTGTTGATGTAGGAACATCATTTGAAAACATATTTTTCATACATTTGTAATAGGGTGTAAACATTTCTAGATTTCCCTTTGTAGGAAGGAGGTTGTTTTCATCCAATGACATGTGGCATAACAAAAATAACTTGTTTTGGCATATATAGTTAGAGGAGTTGAACACTTTTAGGGAAAAATTATAAGTTTGTTTATATTTCTTGTATATTTAGAGGACATGGAACAACCTTTATTGGTTTGAGTCACTTTATCAATAAATTGTATATATTAATGTTTTGTAGCATATAAACATAATCATGCAAGAAGAGAAACATGTGTGGCCAAAATAGAAGTAGACAATACAATGAAACAGAGATATGGGTGCTTAATAGAATAAAGGATTCATGAAAAGCTCCATTGATGTAATTTGTAGTTGTTCATTACAAGGAGAGTTGAATCGAATCCCATACAAATTTTTTGTGTTATATTTATTGACTCTTCTATTTAATAAGAATTATTTTCATGATTGTTCTCTTGGATATACATATCCTTGGTAATTGGTGTGATTCAAGGATGCACTTTTTAGAAATTCCCATAAAATAATATGGCGAGAAGCTCTAAGTGTTCAAATTGAGGGTGAAATCATGCCCACATCATTATACAATAAAGAATAAGGGATGCACTCTTGTCTAGTTTGTCATTCTTGATTAAATTAAGCCAATTTTGATAATCAATGATGTCTATTGATGAGTGAGCCAATTTTGATGAAAGGTGAGATGTGGTTAAGAAATTTGAGGATAAAATATAAAAACTTGAGATATGCAAAAGCATATAAATGTGAACATTTACCCTAGAGTGAAATTGAACTTTTGGCGGATAATATAACTATAGCTATTGTTTCTCCTCATAAGGAATCAATCCCAATTTTATGAATGTGAGTGAGAGAGAAGAAAATACAATGCATGTTGTAAGTATGTTTTTTGACAAAATTGGAAAAAAAATTTCAAGCTAATCATGGCCCCAAAATCGGTAATGGGGGCATCAAAAATGTGCACTCATGGGAACATGTGCGAGTTCCTAGGAGTATGCATATGTTCCTCAGTGTCAATGCTTGGAAAGCCTCAAACTGGAAACTAAGATGCCAACTTAGGTGCCAAGTAGGCATGGCTTCGGAATACCCACAAATTCTTAGGAACATGCATGTGTTCTTAGGAATGTAAACACATTTTTAGAAACATGAAAACCTTCTTAGGAACATGCATGTGTTCCTAACACAACATATTTTTATATGGATGAAGCCATTTTTCTTACTGTTTTGGATGATGTGGCATATTTTTGGTTGTTATTGAGCCAAATATTTCATCCTTTATCTACATCAAGTGCCAATTCACTAATCTATATATTCTCTAGATTCTATGTAAGAATTCCAATGGAATTTATTTGATCTTTTCCTATTTTTTGTTTTCTTTTTTTCTTTTATAAAATTTTGTTTAAATTTGAAGAAGAAAAATTGAAATGATATCATAAATACAAGAAACAAATTGAAATGTAGGATATTTAGTTATTTTGGATCATAGTGAGAACCTAAACTTGCCATCACTAGAGTCTAACTTAGAACAACCAAAGCCTAACCTAGAACAAGGAACCTACGATGATGAAATCAAGGCACCCTTTGCTACTTTGAGGGCACTCATACAAGATATCCAAAACATTGGAGAGACACCATAATTACCCATTGGAAAATTCACTAAATTCAATTGTTTCATCCATTTGGAATGTTCAAGGCCTATTAAATAATATTTCTGACTAGAAGGCTAAGATATTTGAATACTATAATTTTTTCCTAAGTAAAGATAAAATTAGAGAATTGAACATTACCAAACGAGATTTATATCATTGTTCGTTGACCCAAGAAACAAATAACCTATACCAGTGAACAAGAAATGGATTCGTATGGACTAGTACAACTATCAAGAATTCTAAGACAATTGGATCACGATAGGTGGTTCATGGTTTTTGATAATCCTCCTTATAATAACAAGGAGGTACTTTTGTATTTATTAAGGAAATTGTGGTTAAATCTCAAGCTAGGACTCCATGTCAATTAATTTGAGGGGGTAGGTCATGGGTCTGCAAAATATATATGATATGTTAGGCACAAAATAGTACTAGGCACTCATTCACTTAGAAAAAGCCCTAAACCCCCTTTCGAGAATCGTACAATAATTAATAACATTATTGAAACCCAAACCACAATAATTGCCTTGACTTACACTCTTGTGCAACATGAAATCTTGGTAATATCATCAAGCCAAGAGTGACCAATAGGTGATGTTGTATGAGGGGTTGGGACATAATATTTTGTAGCATGGTTCAATAAAGAAAGTCTACGTGGAGGTTGATGTGAGACTCATAATTGCACTTATTGAAAAAAAAAACTTACTATGGGAATATGGAGGTTAGTAGACAATATATTTTTATGGAGGAGGTTATTGTCTTGACCATCTTTACATCCATCCACACACACACACAAACATAGTTTAATGTGTGTTTTCTTCATATACGTCTTATTATATGTTGTTTGTACTTGCTAAACCCTGATAAGACTACCCCACTAGATGCATCAGTGCTAGTTTATGTCACAGATGTTGTAGAGGAAGATTGTTGCTCATTCGATGTGTTAATTTTTCTTAGGGCTATAGTGTTCTTTTCTTTGATAATTATATTTATTCATTTACACATTAAATTCAACCCATAAAATCGTAAAATTATTTAGATTTACATCGTTATTCAGAAACATATTCAACTATGTAGAAAGAACAATATCATCATCATCAATGCAGTGGAACATGAAGGAACAATAGTAGAAAATAATTTACACATGGAGACACTAGGATTAGTAGGAGACCAAGGAAGAACCCACTATGGGGAAAACCATTTCAAAGTATTCTTCTTATGAGATTGTCATTGAATGATTCAACAAAAGAGAGAAAAATGATCCATATCTTTATCCATACAAATATCCATAAACAAAAACTAAACAATATCCATGAGATGAACCCAATCATTCTCATACTCCAAACTCTAATTCAAAATCTTGTAATGAATTGTCACAACTTGCAGTCAACTTCCAAACTCCGTGGTTAACGAGCGAAAACGTCGGACAACAAAAATTTCAACATTTATGTCCCAGTCACATGGAGGAGGAGGTATGGGAGTAAATGAGAGGATACAATTTCTTCTTTGTGCCTATAATCCAATGACTACAACAGAATGTATCCTTAATTATACTAGCAACTGTAATCCAAAACCTAGTCTTTATTTGCATGAAGGACGAGTTTTGGGTGAGACTAAAATGCTTCAATCACATGAATGAACTTGACAACGAGTGACTGTAGTTGAGATCTCTGTATTTCATGCCTGTGGCTGAGGCCCAAAATCCTAAAACAAAAATGTGAGTTTCAGACCATGCAATTTCTCCTTCATGTGAAGCAATTCTCTGTGGACATGCCTCAGACTTGTGCGAGCCAAAACAAGGAAGAGAATAGAATAATGTCTCGTGATGATTTCCAAATGAGGTTGAGGTCACTTGTATTTATATCCTTCCAAGGGTTTCCAATTTTCTTTAGGGCCGACCTGAATAATTATGCACATGTGGGCTTATAATTCAAAAAATACATTTTCCCTTATCTAAATTGAGCACTTCAATAGTAAAAAATGGTCCTCTCAAAAAAAGGAATCTAGTCCCATGGTTGGAATTTGTCACTGAGATTCCAAATTAACACTCCCTCTCATCTAGGGATAAATTCCAAATGCATCATGTAATCATTGCAAATATCCTGTCATCAAATCATATCCAATATCAAGTATCTCATCATCAAATGTCATCATTGCTCATCTCAATTCATCTATGGTTATTCCTACTCATCTCTTGATTGTCTCTGCTCATATACTGAACATTATTGAATATAAAAAAAGAAGAAGTTTCTCAAAGGGGAGCCTAAGCTTTCGCCCTCTATTCATTGGGGAGCCACTGCTACCACCCGGAATCACTACCAATGGCGATCCCAATGTTATCACCCGGGAAACACAAGTGGGGAGCCAATTCTACGACCTACATCATCATCAAAGAGAACATCTCTAAATTAGATCGTGTAGCACATCTCAACTCAGAATATCACGGGGGAACTAAACATCTACAAACTCATATTGAGTAATAGGTGATATAAGGGAGCACATATCAACCCATCATATTGCCTGTCGATCTTCCTAGAAATGACCCTTAAGAATCATGTGGTAAAATACCTACATCATAATCTAAGCTTGGGCTAGATACCCGACTTACCAAAAGGTAAGAATCACATACCCCAAGCCTCCTCAACCCGTTGGCCAGATGGGGAAGGACAATCCCAACACGGTTAACTTGTGGGTATGATGCTTGTTGAAAATAGCAATAAGAAATGTAAAAAATAACATCTAGAAATTCCAACTTAATTTGTCCTTGAATTAAAATGTGAATTAAATAAAAATTCTATTCTCATTTCAACTTGTAATAATTAATTAAGTTAAATTGACTTAATTGACTTAGGAAATTCAAGTTGGAAGTATATATAGATTAATGTAGAGTGATCCCTAATTTTAGGGGCTGAGGTTGAGTTCTTTTAAGTTGTAACTAGATAACTCAGTCTAACTGAGCTATATTAAGTTAAACTAGTTCTAACTATTGGAGGAACTATTAGAGGTCTAGTAGTGGAGTAGTGTGCCAGTGCATCACCAGTACCACATTAGTTAACTAAATATTCACTCATAAATAATTTATGCATGTCAGTTCAGAGGAAAATCCAGTTGAGATTAGAGTTCAAGGACAATGTACTATCAATGGTATAATTTTATGAGTTGTATAGATGGTGCATGCAATTAGTTGAGGGCGTATGTTTGGATTGTGTAGTTATGGAGAGGGAATTTCCACATTCAATAGAGGCTAATTCCCTTAGGGGTTGTGCAAGTAAGTAGGGTCTTGGAAGGCTAGTAGATTGGCTTAGTGTTGGCCAGAGTTAGCCTAGGAAGCAGAGAGTTAGATTGTACTAGTGTAGGAATTAGCTGGGTTGTACAAGCATTGTATTTTCTTCTTAGATCTTATGGTTAGTGCAATATAGATAGTCGAGGTTTTTAGCAGCTACTTTCCCCATATAAATATTTTGTTATGTGTGATTGATATTCTTCCTTTCTCTGCTTATTGTTTTCATCGATTAATTTTAGTTTCCACTGAAGAGTAGAATAGATTCTTGCCTTGTGTTTTAGCATATCACATAAGTTGTTCAATATATAGTAAATATATACATGGTGTCAAAGCTAAAGACATTATAGAAGAGAAGAATTCAAGTTTGTTGTGTAGGTGAAAACCAAATTTGTAGTTCATACGTCATAATAAGAAATATGACTTTTTATGGTTTGAAACTTGAGTATTCCTTGGAGGGAAGCTCAAATTATATAGCTTGAAAGGACAATATGGAGGCTCTGATGGAAGAAAATGGACTCAAGGAATTCATATATCATGAAATTCCTAAGCCTCCAGCATTGGATGCTAAAAATATATCTGAATGGATAAAGTGTGTGGCAAAATCTAGAAGGAGTTTGAGATCACATTGTCTTGAGTTTCCATGGTAAGGATACTCCATATGAAATGTGGAAGGCATTGAAGGACCTGTTTTAGAATAGAAGTGACCATAGGAAGTTGGCACGGAAGGAAAAATGCACAAATATCAAGGTGCAGAAGGGTAATTCAATTTTGAATTACTTGACGAAGTTCACCCATTGTCAGGATGAACTTGGAAGTGTCAAGATTACTATTTCCAACGATGATATGATGAGCCTAGTTCTTATAAGGCTTCCCAAGAGCTGGCATAGTTACCAAGAATATATTAATGGGAGGGAGAAAGTACCAGATTGGGAGTGGTTGTGGCGAGATTTGGTACATGAAGAGATTCAGTGGTACCCCAGAGATGAGACCTCTTCCAAAGAAGTGGAAGAGGAATTTTCATTAGTGAGAAAAGAAAAGAAAGAAAAGGGAAAGAAGCCACAACGTGAGGCAAGTGGAAAGAAGAAGGACTTGTTGAAAGTAAAGTGTTTTTACTATCACAAGTATGGGAAATATACCACGAATTTCTCACAAAAGACAATAAGAAAGAAGGAGCCAACAATAGTGGCAGCAAGGGAAGCTCTAGCTTCACAATTTGAACTTGATTTCACTCTCATTTCATGCATGGTCAACACTATAATGGGAAGCGTGTGGTATCTCAACAATGGTGCCTTGTTCCGTATGACAGGGAATAGAGATCTCTTCAGTGAGTTTGAGGAGAAATACCTCAAGTAGAACATAGATTTTGGAGATGACGAGAGGTATAATGCTACCAGGATTGATACAATTACCTTTCAGAGGGAGTCTAGCTCCCCTCTCAGAATCACAAATGTGATGTATGTTCCAAGACTAAAGAAGAATCTTATTTTCATCACGGTATTGGAAGATTATGGCTCTGATGTGATGTTCAATAAGGGAAAGTTTTTCCTTAGACACATCGCCATGGGACATGTGAAATAGATTGGTGTGTGAGCCAAGAACCTATACACTCTTGAGGTACAAGATATATTCAAAGCCTTGAGGAGCAAGGAAAAGGTTAGATACTTGTGGTTGAGAGGGCACATGAATCACCTCTCAACATGCAGCCCTAGAAGTAGCCTCAGAAGCAGTCTCAGAAAGTTGTGGAAAAGCCATAATTAGAAAAGTAGGGAGGATACTAAGTGGAGAGATCCACTCAAGAAGAGAAGAAGTAACCTCAGAAGCAGCTGCAAAAAGTAGTGGAGTAGCCACAATTGGAGAATAAGAGAGGATACTAAGTGGAGACATCCACTCAAGTAGCGACCTCTAGTACAGGGGAATTTCGAGCCAAGTGGGCAGAGGGAGCACATGCAGCCATACCTCTAGGTGAGGGGTGGGGTGATGTGAATTATTAGTCTGAAAATGAAGAAATTTAGGTAGGGTCCATTGAGAAGTTTTGTCTCATGGATCATTACCTTTCTATGGGAGTCCATAGTACACTGTAGAAAGATGGATCAATGGTGGTTGATGCAGTGATATATCAGAGTGAAAGAGGTAAATGCTCACAGTAGTCAGATACTAGGGAGCATAGAAAAGAGTTGATAGGAGTGGAGATGACATAGAGGCAAAGTCAGCAGAAGTGAAAATTTTTCAATTGACAGAGGTAGAGCTAGTAGCAGTCTAAGACTTTGGTGACAGTTGGATCATATTGATTCAGTTATGATGCTTTTTGGCTGTAGATGTTGCAGTAGCAAAAACAACAGTGGAAGGTGTTGCATGCAAAACATTCCAAACGTAACAGATCAAGAAAAATTTGAATTCCTTTCTTGTCGAGAGGGAGTGTTGAAAATAGCAACAAGAAATGTTAAAAATAACATCTAAAAATTCAAAATTATTTTTTCCTTGAATTAAAATGTGAATTAAATCAAAATTCTATTCTCATAGCAACTTGTAATAGTTAATTAAGTTAAACTGACTGAATTGACTTAGGAAATTTGAGTTGGAAGTCTATCTAGATTCAAGTAGAGAGATCCATAAATTTTAGGGGTCCAAGTTGAGTTATTTTGAATTGTAACTAGATAACTCATTCTAATTGAGTTATAGTTAGTTAAGCTAGTTCTAAATGTTGGAGGAACTAGTAGAGGTCTAGTAGTGGAGTAGTGCATCAATGCATCACCAGTACCACACCAGTTAAATGAAGATTCACTCATAAATAAATCATGCATGTCAATTCAGAGGAAGACCAAGTTGAGATTAGATTTTAGTTAATGTACTATTAGTTGTATAATTTTTCAAGTTGTATAGACGGTGCATGGAATTAGTTGAGGGACTATGTTTGAATTTTGTAGTTATGGAGAGGGAATTTCCCAACTAAATAGATGCTAATACCCTTAGGGATTTTGCAAGGAAGTACGGGCTTGGAAGGCTAGTAAATTGGCTACGAGTTAGCCATAGTCAACCTAGGAAGTAGAGAGTTATATCGTACTAGTGCAGAAATCATTAGTGTTGAACAAGCATTGTATTTTCTTCTCAGATATCTTGACTAATGAAATCTAGATAGTCGAGGTTTTTAGTAGTTGCTTTCCTAAGAGAAATATTGTGTTATGTGAAATTGATATTATTCCTTCTTTTGCTTATTGTTTTCATCGATCAATTTTAGTTGTTGTTGAAGAGTAGAGTAGATTCTTGTCTTGTGTTTTAGCATATCACATAAGCTATTGAATCTACAGTAAAAATCTATAATGCCAACTAGGTGGGGTATACTCTACAAAGACCAAGATAGGGGAGCAAGATCTCCAACATAGGATAATACCTTATTTTCCGAAGATCCCTCAAACATAGGAGCCCTCTATCTCAATTCCACACCTTGGGAGCTTAGACAGAGGGGAAGAGATGTCTAAGTGTCCTCAATCAATAATGCTCTCTATATACCAACAACATAACATTATGCTCATATATGGTAATCATGATGTCTCAATAGTAGTTGTCTCCTATTCATATAGGACATCAAATAATATATCATATTAAAAATATATATATTACAAAAAGGATACCATATTCATCCTCCATCTCATGGAGGTAGCAACCACTAAACTATGCTTATCTCATAAAGCAACACTTTTTGAAGATATTTTCCAACTGAATCCCACTCATTATTATCACAATGTATCCCTATCATATCTAGAACCTTCTGAAACAACTCTCCAAAGAGCTTCTTGATCTTGCCTCACAACTAGCCATGCTAGCAACATTGTACTCAACCTTGGTTGTTCTTAAAGCTACAAAATTCTCATCCAAAACATCATGGAAGATCTCGTATAAAGGAAGCACCCAAATGTTCTTCTCTCATCAACAATGATCCCAAAAAACATCTTTACATACATGTAGTCACAAATCATAGAATGAATATCTCAGATAAAAAATTGATCATCCCATGCAAATACCATTAAGGGTGCTTGGTGATAACTCAATGTGTATGAAGTGGCTCAATTAACACACACACACACACACACATAGATATGGACAAGTTTTGGAACATCAATGCTATAGAAATTTCATTGTAGATCACTTGATAATGCAATATACTAAAGCAAAATACTTGATCTAATTCTACAAACAAACTTGCGGAAGCTTAATAAATTTTGAGCTAGATCAAATAGAACACATATAATAGATGAAGAAGAAATCAATCGCACATGAACACCGAATAATACTCCGGGGAAAGCCATAGCTAAAAACCTCGATCTCTATATTATCATACAAGTGGAAATATATCTGGATTACACAAAGCTTTAGCTCACAAGCTATCTAGCTCTTAATACAATCCCTCAATGATGCTCATAGACTGAATAGACACAACATATGTCTTACTTCAGTCCTCCAAGCCTCCTATTTCCTTGCACAGTTTCTCCTGGGTCCTCTAGCTGCCACTTGTGTGAATTCACCTCTCACACAACTCACCAAACTCAGAAATAACTACGCAATCCTCAAGGAATGAATTCCTTCTGCATGCAAGTGATATCCTCAAGGGAATATTACTGCAACTGATAGTACACTGTCCCATCCTCTGATCTTAATTGGGTCTCTGGCTGAACTAACATGCATGAGTTATTTATGAGAGAATATTTAGTTATCTGAAGTACACTAGTTACATGCATGCATGCATTAACTAACTGAACTCACAATCAGTTCCATAAACTGTTGGAACTATCTAACTAGACTTAACTCAATTAACTGAGCTAACTAATTACAACTCAAAGTATAACTCATTCTAATCTCCTAAATTAAGGGATAACTTCCTCAATCAAAGGGATAATTGTTACATGTCTTCACATAGACTTGATGTTTGATTTTCTCCAACTAATTAACTCAAGATGAATTAATTAATTATTTTTCAAACAACTACTAAGATCAAATTCGAATTTTAATTCTCAATTTTAGTTCAAGGACTAACTAAAATTGCAATGTATCCCAAAATGTTATTTGTAGCAATGTTATTTTTAGCACTGCTATATTTAGCATTTCTTGTTGCTATTTTCAACACTCCCTCTGAATAAGAAAGGGATTATCTGTCACCCCAATCCTGTCTCTGTGGAACTTGAATTTGCATTTTGACAATGCCTTAGTCAAAATATTTGCATCCTGCTCCTCGGTTGAAAGATACTACAACAACATGATCCTCTTCACCACATAGTCTAGAAGATGATGATACCAGATATCGATGTGGTTGGACCTATCATGAAATACTAGATTCTCAGAGAGTTTGATACAAATCTGATTATCGCAATAGATCACAGTTGGATCCATCCTCTGATCAAATAATCCAACTAGAATTTTCGGCATCCAAATGGCCTCACATATTGCCTGACTAGCAACCATGTATTCGGCCTCTACTGAGATAAGTGCAACTGACCTCTATTTCTTGTTGTACCAAGAAATTGTAGCTGAACCAAGGTTGAAAATTCCTCCTGAAGTGCTCTTCTCATCTGACGGACTCCTTGCCCAATCTGCATTTGTGAAGCCCTAAAGCTTCATTCCCTCTGTTCATCTGTACCATAATCCATACTGAGATGTGCCTTTGAGGCATCTC
Organism: Pinus taeda; assembly: GCA_000404065.3. Classification (NCBI taxonomy): domain Eukaryota; kingdom Viridiplantae; phylum Streptophyta; class Pinopsida; order Pinales; family Pinaceae; genus Pinus; species Pinus taeda. The sequence goes on along the minus strand of APFE031384700.1, from coordinate 73,637 downwards.
AGCACATGCTTCACTTCTTTCCAAAAAAGCTTGGTAGGCTGAACCATAGCTTGACTCAGCTGGTTCACCGCAAAGCACAAATCTGGTCATGTGTTCACTAAATACATCAATGAACCCACAAGCTACCAATAAACAGTAGCAACTACTGCCTCACCTGAAGTAGCATCCTCCTTCTTCTAGGTACCTGCTAGAGGAGTCTGCATGGGCTTGCACTTCTCCATGTGGAATCTCCTGAGTATCTCATTGGCATACTTTCCTTGAGACAAAAACACTTCCCCATCCTTCTGCCACACTTCCATGCATAAAAAGTAGTGCCTGAGACCCATGTCTTTCATCTTGAACTCTCTTGCAAGGTCCTCCTTGCAAGACATGATCAACTAATCATCACCTATCAATATCAAATCATCAATATAAAGAACAATGATCAATTGTTTATCTTCTACCATGATGTGGTATAGGTTCGGATCCGCTTCACTCTTTGTGAAGCCCAACCCGGTGAAATAGTTTTCTATCTTGGTGTACCAAGAATGAGGTACTTGCTTCAGCCCGTACAAAGCTCTCTTGAGTTGGCACACATGTGACCCATGATCGAAGGTCTCAAAACCTTCTAACTGCTCTATGTACACCTCTTCCTCAATCTTGCCATTGAGGAATGTAGTCTTCACATCCATCTGATGGATCTTCCAACCCATCTGAGTTGATAGTGCCAACATCGATCTAATAGATGAGTACCTTACTACAGGAGAAAAAGTCTCATCATAATCGATCCCCTCAACCTATGAGAAACCATGAGCAACAAACCTTGCCTTATGTTTCTCAACACTACCATCAGCTGCTTTCTTTACCTTGTAAAGCCATTAGGAACTCACCACTGACTTGTCCTTTGGTCTTGGAACAACATCCCAAACACTGCTCCGAACTATGGAGTCATACTCCTCCACCATAGCATCAACCCAGACTGGCTGTTGCACTACTTCCTTAAAGGAAGATGGTTCGGTCTCTATACATTCCCTAACGAGGGCCATGTAACTAGTGTACCGCTCATGTGACCTCTGTCTGTGCTGAGAATATGGATGTCCTACATTCTCTCTCGCATCCATCATCAATCTGTCAGCTTCCCTTGAGTGTTTCTACCCATCTTTGGAAGACTCTGCATGAGTGGATGTCTCCACTCCTAGATCCTCTGCATGCAGCTCCTTCGCATCAGTTTGAGGCTCCTCCTCCTTAGGAACCAAAATTTCCTCCTCTGCATGCAACTTGAGCTCCCTCTCAAGGGAAACTCGCATGGTCTTCTACTCGTCGAGCTTTAGATCTCTGTGTACCACTGTCCTCTGACTGGTATGTAATAACACCCGATAGCTGTGGGGTGCGTTAGTGTATCCCACAAGTATCCCCAACTCAGCTGTTGGCTCTAGCTTCTTCTAGGCATCTTTGGTCACATGGAAAAATATCAATGATCCAAAGATCTTGAAGTGACTAACATATGGTCTCTTCTCGGAGAAAGCCTCCTCTTGTGGCTTCATCCCCAGTATATGATGCAAGCTTCTATTATGTGAGTATACTGCTATATTGCATTGCCCGAGCTACTCCCACAATCATTTTATTCTTCCTTTTGGCCACCCCATTCTGTTGTGGGTTATGGGGTGATGTCAACTCCCATTTAATTCCTTCTACAACACAAAAGTCCTTAAATTGTAGAGAGACATACTCTCCACCATTGTCACTTTGCAAGGCCCTTATTTTCTTTCCAGATTCTTTCTCAACCAAGGCTTTTAACTCACAAAACCTTGAGAAAGTTTAATCCTTCTTCTGCATGAAGTAGATCCAACATCTATGAGAAAAATCATCAATGAAAATAACATAGTACCTTTGTTTAGTAGTGGAGGCTATTGAGAATGGTCCACACATATCTATATGAACTCACTCTAGGATTGCTCCAGCTCGACTGTCTCGATCCTAAAAGGAATATTTCACATACTTACCCAAGGTACAACCTTTGCATGTATCCACTTGCTCTATTTTACCCTTGGGAAGTTTGGTAGAAATCTGTTGCATGGTCTTCAAGGCCCCATGGTGCAAGTCGCCCAATCTTCTATGCCATAGCTCACCATATCTTGGCTTTGCACCAACTCTACTTTGGAACTCAATGCAGCAAAGTCATCTACCTCCAGCTTGTAGAGATTCTTTACTCAAATCCCAATCCTCTTGGTCTGTCCCGTGCCAATGTGTCTCAGGAATGCTTTTCCTTTACTAAAGACTACATCATAGCCTTTTTCTTCCAACATAGCGATGGATACTAGGTTCTTCTTCAGTCCAGGCACATACTCTACATCAGTCAGGGTGAGAGGAGCTCCATTCTCCCTCTGAAACACAACTGTGCCTTCAACTGAAACATGGTACTTTCCATCATCGCCCATCTCTATGTGCATCTGGATGTTCTTCTCCTCCAAGGTACTGAGTAAACTCTTATCGCTGGTCATGTGGAATGAGGCTCCACTGTCTAGGTACCAAACACAACCCACCATCAATGAAACCATGCATCCAATGAGGGTGAAATCCAATTCGAATTGTGAGGCCAGTGCCTCACTATCTAATCCTTTCGAGGACCCCTTCTTGGATTTCTTCTATGGACAATTCGTAGCATAATGGCCGACCTCGTGACAATGAAAGCATCATACTTTCGATTTGTCAATCTTCTTCCCACCATGGGAAGAACTCTATTTGGAATGGGAAGCCTTCCCTTTCCATTTCCTTGCCTTACTCACTAAGGCTAGATTTTCTTCATCATCATGCTTTGATGAAGAGCCATCTCTGGTGCTTCTCCTTATCTCCTCCTGCATTAGATCCGACCATAGTCGTTCCCAATCTGGCAGTTTGTCTCTTCCATTCACCGAGTCTTGGTAGCTAGGCTAGCTCTTAGGAAGATCGAGGAGAGAAAGACTCACCATGTCATCATCGAATATCATGATTCCTACACTTCCAAGGTCATCGCTGTAGGTGGTGAGCTTGTTCAGATATGTAGAGATCGTGTCGCCCTTTTCACACTTGATTTTTTGAACCTTGTCTTTCAGCACCAGGTTCCTCTGATCACTGTTGTTTTGATATAGATCCTTCAATTTTTTCCACATTGAAAATGGTGTCTCCTTCCCATGGAGACTCGAGACAATGTGGTCTCGAACTCCCTCCACAAGAATCCTCCTTGATCTAGCCACACATTTCTTCCATTTCACCAACTCTTAGGCATTAGCAACTACTGGCTTGTGGACTTCTTAATCAATGATTTCCTTCAAACCATTTTCCTCTAATACCACTTCCATGTGATCCTTCCAAGCTATATAATTCGAGTTGCTATCTAGGGCATACTCAAGTCTCAAACTGTTGAACGCCATTGGTGAAATTTGAGATGTGATAAGAATTTGATTTCTATAATTAGGAACTTCAAAATTCAAACTTCTCTCTTATTTGTATATTGCTATCCTCCTTGATCACCTTTGGTCTGATACCATGTAGAAATTTCATTGTAGATCACCTGATAATGCAATATACAAAAGAAAAATACTTGATCTACTTCTAAAAACAAACTTGCGGAAGCTTAATTGATTTTGAGAAAGATCAAATAGAACACATATAACAGATGAAGAAGAAATCAATCACACATGAACACAGAAGAATACTCTGGGGAAAGCCTTAGCTAAAAACCCCGATCTCTGTATTATCATACAATATCTCTGGATTACACAAAGCTTTAGCTCCCAAGCTATCCAGCTGTCAATACAATCCCTCAATGCTGCTCATAGACTGAATAGACACAACATATGCCTTCCTTCAATCCTCCAGGCCTCCTATTTCTGTGCTTAATTTCTCTTGGGTCATTTGGCTACTGCCTATGTGAATTCACCTCTCATACAGCTCACCAAACTCATAAATAACTTTGCAATCCTCAAGGAATGAATTCCTTCTGCATGCAAGAGAAATCCTCAAGGGAATATTCCTACAATTGATAGTACATTGTCCCATCCTCTGATCTCAACCGGGTCTCTCACTGAACTGACATGCATGAGTTATTTATGAGAGAATATTCAATTATCTGAAGTACACTAGTTACATGCATGCATGCATTAACTAACTGAACTCACAATCAGTTCCACAAACTGTTGGAACTAATCTAACTAGACTTAACTCAGTTAACTAAGCTAACTAATTACAACACAAAGTACAACTCATCATGATCTTCTTAATTAAGGGATAACTTCCTCAATCAAAGGGATAACTGTTGCATATCTTCACATAGACTTAATGTTTGATTTTCTCCAACTAATTAACTCAAGATGAATTAATTAATTATTTTTCAAATAACTACTAAGATCTTCGGTTTTTAATTCTCAATTTCAGTTTGGGGACTAATTAAAATTGGAATGTATCCTGAAATGCTAGTTATAGAAATGCTATTTTTATCACTTCTATATTTAGCATTTCTTGTTGCTATTTTCAAAAAATTCTTTTATAAACTATTGGTTTCCAAGTCATGTTCAACAATATCTCTTCATAACTTCTTGAAATTCAACTAGAATGTCCAAGGATTAGTATTTCCACTTTCTAAAAGCTCTTCAATAGCTTCACGATATAGATTTTATTTTCCAATATTCAGAAATTGATTCATCATGCCATGATTCATTATTTCAATATTTATAATACATATCCATCTTACTTTGATCATAGGAGGCTCATTTCCTATCAAGAATAGGACATCAATATATAAAAACAAAATCAAGGCCATACCTTGGACCACTTTTGAAGTAAAGGTTTTGATAGACACATCATCCTAGATTCACTAGATATTTTTCAATGCAAACATATCAAGATTGAGGAGCTTGCTTCCTACAATCCTTTATGCAAACATAACACTTGACCAAAGCTATATGCTTAGCCTTACACAAATAAATACTATGTAATCAAATCAACGAGGTGATATTATAAAGGTTTATATTCCAGATCAAAACTATTATCAATCTCATCAATATTACTTTATCAAATCCTTTAGACTAGGTGACATGTAGAGCTCTCACCCAGCTATCAAGTTATGACTTCATCTATTGTCATGTCAAAAAATTGTCATTTACCAAGAAATATGAAACCAAGCTTCAACAAGTCATCCTCATTAGCATAATATAAATAATTTCTGATAGTAAATATGAATGGATACATCAAGGGCACATCATATAAGTTTCATTCATACAGGTTTCATCCATTCATAATGAGATTGTTGCATATTCAATAAAAAATGTTTATACTTCAATCACTGTTTCAAAGCTAATTATGTCAACATAAAATATCTATTGAATACCAATATAGGTCACTAAAAGTCACTATGCCCATATAGCATCGTTATCAAGTTGAATAATCAATCATCAAATCAAATCATTAGTCATCAGGTAAGAAACCAGAGTTTCTATCATAGTGAGATCTATAGCTCAAAACATATCTCAACATCAAATAAAATTTCTAAATCATTCTAAGGCATCATGACAGAGTTCTAAAGAATATTTATGAATTATCAAACATTATGTCAAAACTCCAAACATTTCTCATCTATACCAATCAACCAAATCTTGTCAAACCCTTGCAACTATTATCGAATACTATCATACATAATCCTAAATGATTAAATCATAGTGACATACTTATATGCATATCCCTTGTCACCTACAAACAAAATTTTAGTCAACACATTCAAATTCTAGTAAGTCAAACATTCAAACTTCCCTGCTCATAGAAATTTTTGTTGTCTACTCCATGTCTATAGGGCTACCATCCTCTTGGTGCATTCCTAATTTTATGCACAAGGATTTAGTTTTGTGACCTACAAGCATAACCACACCCATATTCCTTCTTCCATGTGGTTGAGAGGCTACAATCACACCCTTAAGCTGGCTTCTGTATGGTTGAAGATTAGAGAAAGGAAAATTGTTTCTTCTTAGACCAAAACTTTGCTGCAGACCAAAAATATCATATGTTTATCTATTCATGTCCATAAATTTTCAACAATAAATAATATTCTATACATATAATGCAAATGATAATAGGTGTAGGGATCTTATAGAGAGATACTCCATTTGAATGAGAAACCCCTTTAGCCATTATTATTCAAGTTATAAACCAATCTATTTTCATGCTCCAACAAACTATTAGATCATGAAATCCAGCTGTATCAAGATCTAAAACATATATTCATCACAACCAAAAAATATTAACATCAACTACTTCATTTTCACATAAGAACATGACATCAAAATTTCGTTAAGGTTTAGAACCTCATTATTAGGGAAACAAATAAGTGTAACACCATTCTTAAAAGATCATAAAAATATCACTCACATAGCTTAGTCCATTAAGATAGGTTATCCATATTTACCATATGACATAATTACCAAGGTCAATAAGAAGATCCTGAGTAATAAGCATATTTTCATAGTTCTATCATCAAAGTTGTCATGACTATCACAAACATTATCAATAGTATCAAGCTACCACATATAGGAATCAATCAAATATCCTTCTATATGAAATCCATCATGTATATAAAGATGCGTGCCAAGTATCAAGTATACCAAGATATCAAAAATCAATGTTTCAATGTAGCTTTACCATGACTTAATATAATGGAAGATGTTTTTCCAATACTAAGTACACCATCTCATCATAAGTACCGTGAATCAAACTTAGTTTCATATGCACATATCCTCATCATACTTTAGGGCTTACCTTGCCATCCAATATTGCATTTGGAACAATACACCATATATACCTTGTAGTATTCATATATTCGCACACCTTCTTATTTGACATAGGTAGTGGGAGAACTTTGTCATTTCCTTATCATGAGAAAATATGGCTCTTCTCTTCCTACACTAGTCATATTTTCCTACATCTCAAATGACCCTCAAGAAGGATCCACTTATCACGTCTCATCAAGAAGTTAGAAGTATCCAAATACACAGATATGCATGTATAAAGTATAAGTAATAATCAAAACAATAATCAGATCCATAAGTATAAACAAAAGAAAAGACAAAAAGGAGCACTATAAATCGAAAAATACTTATATTCTATGATAGGTGATCATCTCCTTATTTAACCCATCTTCAAGAGTCATCACTGTCCATTTTCTATATGAAAATGTTGCCTTCAATATTTCAACCAACTTCATTAGGAACTAGGCCTAATATAGACTATCCCATCAAGGGCTTCCTCATCTCTTTCACAAGTGCTTGAACATCCTCACATTAACCATGATAATGTTTTTAGATTACATATCTCAAGTATTTTGCACAAACCAAGGTTTTTCTCAAACCCTAACTTCATAATATCCATGAAACCCTAATACATGAGCTGCTTAGGGTTTCCTTCAAACCCTAGTACTCATTTAGGTCTCCACCATCCTCTTTTGCATCCTTCAATGGTGCCATCATAGGGGTGATATTCAATGAATTTTCTTTAGCCTAGCTTTGATACCATGCTAATATTTGTTAGGGCTAATTGTTCTCTACTTTGATAATTTCATTTCTTCATTTACACATTAAATTCACCCCATAACATCATAAAATTATTCAGATTTACATCATTACTCAACAGCATATGAAACTATGTAGAAATAAAAATATCATCATCATCATTACAATGGAACATAAAGGAACAATAGAAGAAAAATATTCACACATAGAGACACCAGGATTGGTTAGAGACTAGGGAAAAACCCACTATGGGGAAAACCCTTTCAAATTATTCTTCTGATTAGATTGTTATTGAATGATTCAATAAAGGAGAGTTCAATGATCCATATCTTCATCCATACAACTATCTAGCAAAAATAAATTAAAAAATCCATGAGATGAACCTAATCATGCTTATACTCAAAACCCTAATTCAAAAGCCTATAATAAATTGTCATTGTGTGTGGTAGAATGCTGAACTATGTGGTCAATGAGCAAAAACTTCGACCAAATGAAATTGCAACATTTAGGTCCTAGTTGCATGGAGGAGGAGGTATGTGAGTACATGAGAGGATCCAGTCGATCCCTTGAGCCTGTAAACCAGTGATTGTAGCTAAAAGTATCCTTGGTCAGACCAACAACTATAATCCAAAAACCTAGTCTTCAGTCGCATGGAAGACGAGTTGTGTATGTGGCTGAAAGGATTCAGTCACATGGATGAACTGCCAACAAGTGACTGCATTTAATATCTCTCTATTTCATGCCTATGAATGAGTCCCAAAACTCTAAAACAAAAATGCGGGCTTCATACCTTAAAATTTCTCCTTCGAGCGAACCAATTCTTCGCGGACATGCCTAATACATATGCGAGCCAAAACAAGGAAGAAAATAGAATAATTTCTCATGATGATGTCCAAATGAGGTTGAGGTAACTTATATTTATAACCTTCCAAGGGTTTCCATTTCTTTAGGGACAACCTGAACAAATATGCATGTGTGGGATTATAATTCAAAAATAAACTTTCCTTTGTCCAAATTGAGTGGTTTGATAGTCAAAATTGGTCCTCTTGAAAAGAGGAATCTAGTCCCATGGTTGGAATTGATCATTGAGTTGCAAAATTAACATGGTACACCACATACTCAAGTATAGTTACTCATTAGGAGAATTGCAAGGTCTAAGATGGACCTCCTAAGTAGAATAATAACATAATACTTAAAATAATAAAATCAGAGTTATGAATTTTTAAAGAAAAAGAATGAAAACTACCCATTTTTAATTGTATTTTAGCTTACCTCATTATAGGTTTACTCAAATGTTAAATGTAGGAATGTTTTCACTAAAGAAACATATTTTTCATGTATTTTATTTTCTTTTCTTTTCAGTATGGGTTACTCAAAAGTGTGCAAAGTAGGTACTTGTTGGATAATTCCACATCCAACGAGTTACTACTTTTGGCATTTGAGTAGAATTATAAGGGCATAAGAAAAAAATATAGTTAGAAAGGTAGTTTTCTTCTTTTCCTTCCAAAAACATTTGCCTGTGGGGATGATATCATCATCTTAAATTGTATTGATTCTTTTAAATTTGACTTTCTTAGTACTTTTTTTAAGGCTTTCTTTTCACTTCATATTTCTCCTATTGTAAAATGATCCCTTGCAAAAAAATTCATAAGTTTGCAGTAAATATTTATTATTATTTTAGTTTATGTATGAATGTGGCATTCCTTTAATGTTTAAGTAAATTGGGATGACACCAAATGAGGAGCTATGCCAACTTTGGATGGACATATCATCCCATTCCCAAGTATCTTTTTTAGACTTAAATTTTATTTAAACGTTTATATTTTTGTCTTATTTTGGTTAACTAATCAAAATATTATAAATGTGTATAGAAGTTAGGTCAACTATGTCATCGATATATCCTTAATCACCTTCTATTACTCGCCCGTTAGTTGTCCCTCACTGTCATCACATTGCCCCAACTTTTGGGATATAACTTATCTCCACTAGAAAACTTCCATCATCAATACAACTGATGAGTGTTGTTCATCACTTTCCTCCACCACCTTTTCCATCCCATCAATTCACACAAAATAAATCCATAGACCATATTATATCCCCCCATCCCATTTTCACTACCATTGTTTCATCCTCAGTGGTTTCTCCACATAGCACCCATGCAACCCCACTCACCATCATCTCAGAACAATATTTTAGCAAATGTAACAACAGATGTTGCATCTAACTAGGTTGTATAGTTGACTTCTCCACCTACTTGTGAATCTCCATCATTACATGAGGTACTCACAGTGAAGCCATTCATTGACGAATTTTTATTTATCATGAATGGAATTTATTTGAGAATTGTTTTCTTTAAATTCCATGCTTTTACCCTTGTAACTACTACAATGTGGTGTAGTAGAGAGGATGATTGATCTAGGTGGATTTTTGTGGCCACCCACCTATTACACTTGGACATCTAGTTGGTTTCATCAGATTCCTTAATTGTAGCACAATTTACAATATTTAGCATTTTTTCGGGTCCTAAACTTCTGGAGATGTTTTGACTCCCTAAATGATGTTTTTCTGAGGTCCATAACAAGTTTTAGCCATGCCACAAATATTTTAGCACTCAGAAATATCTTTCTAACAAGGTATCATATGCACCAAGCAAAGATCATATGACCAAGTTACGACCCTAGGAAGTTGGTTGTCCAACTAACCCCAACCATCCCACAAACTCTTGGTGTTACATCTCCTAGGGTTAGGGTTTTGTTTTTTAGGGTTTCCCTTTGTTTTTCAATAATTAAAAGGCCCTTTATCCTCATTGTAGCATAGTTCAGAGGCATTTATCCACCACATATCTTCGTAGAGATAAGCTACAATCCTGAACTAGTTTATTTCCATTCTATATATAAGCATCTTTCAGTTCTTTGGATATTAATGAAATGAAAATTTCTTTTCACTGCATCTCTATGTTTATGTTTATATCTGTATTCTATTGTGTTCTTGAATAAGTTTGGATCAGTGGTATCAAAGTGATCGGCTCTTTCTTTGTCTTTATGTGCATGTCCCCAACAAGGTCAGGGTATAAGGAGTCAGGGCTCGAACTGGTTGAACCTTTGCAAGGCTCGACTCACTAACCCTGACAACCTCCTATGGTGGAAGAAAAGAAGGATGAGGCAGCAAGAGATCCTTCCAAAATATTCCTCGAAGAAGCCCTCGAGCAACAAAGGAATCTGATGATGGACAAGTTTGCGCAAATCCTTTGGCATACTCCCACAGGTGACACATCTTCATCTGGAAGCCACTCTCGAGGCACCACTCCATTTAAGGTACAAGTCAACTTTGACATTTCTATATTTTAAGGCTAGATAGATGAAAATGTCATAGATAAATGGCTAAATCTGTTGGAAGGATATTTTTAGTTCATGTTTTTTCCAGTAGGGAAAATATTACGTTTTCACTCTTCAAAGTCCCCTCACCCCCCCCACGTCAATGATTGGTGGGAAACCTACTATGAGTAGAGGGATGAGAGGGAACCCTCACTATTTTTAGCCTCAATCACTTGGAATTATTTCCTAGATACCATAAAGGAACAATATTACTCTATTGGGAGCTATGACGACATGTACATGTAATGGACTATGCTAATGCTGTAAAGGTATCATGATGTACATAAACTAATGAATATTTTCCATATAGTGCATAGAAAGTTGGGTATCAAATATTCCAAGAAACATATGGTGCTCAAATACCACAGTTGTTTTCCCAAATACATTCAGGAGTAAATGAAGTTCTTGGGCATCTCCTCAGTGCAACATACTGATATGCTACCAAGATTGAGCATAAGTTCAAGCAAAAGAAGAGAGACTTTGGATTTGTGAACCTAAATCATAGAAAAGGCATACCCAAGTTAGAAAGCAAAGCACAAATCCAAGTTGTAACCCTTAGGAAAACTCCTCGAAGCCACAATCCAAGAATAATGAGAAGGTGAAGAAGGACATCCACAAGTGGTGTGAGTTCCATAAAACTCCCACTCACAACACAAATGAATGTTGCAGAAAGAAGGCACTAGTGGCCAAGCTAAAAGACTTAGAGATGTATACCTGCTCTAATTCAAAACCAAAACTTGACAAGGGAAAGCATATCATTGACATAGAACCCACAGCGACGATTGCCACCAACAAGCTCCAAAAGTTAGAACTTGAGGATCTAGAGGAGGGGGAGCGCCCGGTCCACTTGCAAATGTGGGTAAAGGGTTCACTCGTGCAGTTTATCATTGACAATGGAATTTAGAAGAACATGATCTTAGCCAAGGTCATTAAGAGATTGAAGTTGCCAACAATGGCGCACCCAAAGTTGTAATGATTGGGTGGCTCCACCAAGGGAAAGATATCTTTGTCAGCCAGTAGTTTCACCTACCTTATAGCATCAAGCCCTTTGCAGATGAGATATTATGTGATGTTTCCACTCTATAAATCTATGATGTTTTATTAGGTCAGCCATACCTATGGAAGTGTCATGTTGTATATGAATGTATAACTTATTCTATTATTATTACTTTGGGTCATGAATTGTACAGGATACCAGAGGCAGCGCCTTCTATCGCCTTTTCTTCGATCTTTACTAAACAATGTAGTAAGATCATTTCCTAGACCGAGAAATTTTTTTTCCTTATGATTCACCCTCAGAGTAAGAGGAATATTTTCACTACATCCACAACCTCTAGATAGGGCTCCGCCACATGATAACATCAGATGGATAAGGTCGTGGAGGAGTACAGGGACATCTTTAATTCACCCATAGGGGTATCCCTACACTGTTAGGTCAATCAGTCCATCAATTTGACCCTAGGTTCCGCTACCTAATGGACTGATCTATTGAATCTCTATTATGGAGAATGATGAAATCAAGAGGCAGATTCATGAGCTGTTGAAAAAAGGTTACATCAGGCAAAGTTCATCACCTTATGGGAGTCCCATCATGTTGGTGCAGAAGAAGGAAGAAACCTAGAGGATTTGTATTGACTATCAAGTGTTGAATAAGATCACTATCCTGAATAGGTATCCAATCCTAGAGATTGGTGACCTTTTGGACCAGCTCAAGGGGGAAAAATATTTCAACAAGATTGACTTGAAGTCTGGTTATCACCAGGTACCAATCAAACCCTTTGATATACGAAAGACTACCTTCAAATCTAAGGAGGGCCTTTTTGAATGGTTGGACATGCCTTTTGGGTTGACTAATTATCCCGCAAGCTTCATGAGGCCGATGGATGACATCTTGTGACCTTTCACCAACTCGTTTGTGATAGTGTATTTAGACGACATATTGATCTTCAGCTAGAGTTGGGAAGAGAACCTATACCATATTAGATATTCCTTCAAACCCTACAACGACCCAAATTGTGTGCTAATTTGGAGAAATACACTTATGGTATGACCCGAGTTTAATATTTGGGGTACATTATTTATGAGCGGGGTGTGCATGTGGACCTAACCAAGATACAATTTATTCGAGATTGGTGAGACCCAACCACTCTAACAGAACTCTGTAGCTTTCTAGGTCTTGCCAATTTCTATCGCAGGTCCATGTTTGGATTATCTTATATCATTTGGCCTTTGAATCAAGTCCTCAAGGGTGGAGAAAAAGTAAATTTCTTTTGCTCTAAATCCTAGCAGAAGGCATTTTTGAGTTGAAGCATCACCTCTGTTCTACACTAGTTGTCACATTACTAGACCTATAGAAACCATTTGAAATTAAGATAGATGCCTCTAACTATGATATTGGTGCAGTTCTTACCTAGCAGGGGCATCCAGTGGCATATCATAGTGAGACACTTTCAGATAAAGTCTGAAAGTATCCCATTTATGAAAAAGATATGTATTCCATTATGCAGGCCTACCGACAATGGAAGCATTACATTCTGGGGAAGGAAATAATCATCCACACAGACCATTGACCCCTGAAATTAATGCAAACACAAGGAAATTTGCAAAAACATTTCCATAAAAAATGGTCTACATAGCTGGAATAGTTCCATTTGAACATTAAGTACAAGAAGGGAACACCAATAATGTTTCAAACTAACTCAATCGATTGTTGGTTATAGTGTTGACCACTGTGCTCAACTCTTGTGGAAAGGAGAATTTGGGATGGCTACATCCTTACGAGAGTGATCTAGAATTTAGACCCACATACCAAATGCTCTTGGAAGGTAAACAAGTTTCAGACTTTCACCTCCAAGGTGCATTGTTAAGCCACCTAGGATACCTTTGTGTTCCTTCAAGCAAGTGTGAAAAAATGTTTTTAAGGCACACTATAGTTGGGTCACTAGACATTTTGGGGTAGAAAAATAGTGGCAGCTATGCAAAAGTATTTTTATTGACCGAACCTTCAATAAGATGTTGGGAAGTATATCAGACGCTACACTGCCTGTGCCATTACCAAGCCTACAATCAAGATCCAAGGCTTGCATACTCCTATGTCTACTCCTAGCTAGCCCTTGGAATCCATCTCCATGGATTACATGCTAAGCCTTCCTTCTAACATGCATGGAAGCCACTATGTTTTCGTGGTCATCGATAGATTCTGTAAGATGGCCATTATAGCAGCCTGCAGAAAGAGTATCACAACAAAAGCCACATGTAGACTCTTCTTTGAACGATTATGGTTACACTTTTGGATTCTACAGTCCATTATCTTAGATCAGGAAAACAAGCTGTTAAGTACATTCTGGTCAAGCCTTTGATCGTTGTTGGATACCAAGCTCACTAAGTCCATGACCTTCCACCCCCAAACTGAAGTGCAAATAGAGGTCCTAAATAGGATGATCATGCACATCATGCGCATGTAAAACTCAAAGAATCCACGCACATGGGATGGAAGCCTCCCCTATGTCCAAAAAAACTACGAAAAATCTCTCCATAGCTCAATTGGACATAGCCCCTTTCAAGTGGGGTTGGGATTCCAGCCACTATGTCCCATTGATGTTACCATACTGCTTGCAACTACTTCGCTTGATTCAACCCATGTCCAGTTTGAAGTTGACAGAGCTACCATCTTCACTAAACATATTGAACACATCCTCCAATAGGTCAATTATATATTGGACAAGGAAAATACTAAGTACAAAAAAATTCATGATTAACATCAGGTGCAACACAAGTTCTAGGTAGGTGACAAAGTTTGGTTACATTTGCAAAAGGAGTGCTTCGTTGGGGCCCACCAAAAGCTTTGCCACTCCAATATGGCCCTTACACCATCACTAAGGCTATAGGAGATGATGCATTTGAGCTCAGTGTTCCACCATTCCTTAGCCTACATTCAGTATTCAATGTGGATAGACTGTGGCCATACTTTCCCCCATCGTTGGACACATTAGATATTGCTGAGCAGCTGACACCGACATCTCTTAACCCAAGTTGTATCAAATAGGCCACGAATGATAGGATCATGGATATACATATAAATAACACTCACCAGTAAAGGATCTGATTATCTCGAGTTGTCAAAGATGGCCAAATCATTTACCGAGGCAAGTGGCTCATGAGGGACCAGGTTCAATATAAATTTCCTCACCTCATGGAGGCTCTACATGTAATGCAAACCATTTCTTCCTAATGGGGGGAGGAATGAACTAGGTGGATATTGGTGGCCACCCACCTATTTCAATTGTACCTCTAGTTGGTCTCATTAGTTTTCTTGATTATAACAAAATTTACTACTTTTAGTAGTTTTTGTGGTCATGAACTTCAGGAGTTGTTTTTACCCCCTAAATGGCTTTTTTTTGAGGTCTACAACAAACCCATTCACAAAGGTATGGCCCTTCCATAAATATTGTAGTACTCGAAGAGATATTTCTAAGAAGGTAGCATACATGCCAAGCGAAGATCATATGATGAAGTTACGACCCTGGGAAGTTGGTTGTCCAACTAACCCTAACAGGGCCCACAAACTCTTGGTGTTCCATCTCCCAGGGTTAGGGTTTTTGTTGTATAGGGTTCCCTTTATTGTTCAATAATTAAAAGGTCCTTCAACCTTATTGTCGAATAGTTCAGAGGTATTTATCCACCACATCTGTTCTCATAGATAAGATACCATTGCCTGAGCTAATTTATTTCCATTATGTATGTAAGCATCATTTAGTTCTTTGGATATTAATGAAATGAAGATATCTTTTTGTTACATATTTGTGTTTATTTTTATATCTCTATTCTTGCGTTCCTACATAAGTTCAGATCAGTTGTATCAGAGTGGTATACTCTTTCTTTTTCTTTCTGTGAATGTCCCCCATGAGGTCAGGGTATAAATATTTAGGGCTTTATTGAAGCCTCGAAATTCGCTGCGACAACATGGGGGATAACCACCCAGTTGGGGACTTGAATACCATCCGTTATCTGTTTGGGTTGGTGGCTCTGACTAGATTTATGGGACTAGTTTCCCAATCTTTGAAAAGATGGTAGGATGGGGTATGCATTTGATTATTAAATCTGATTTGGTAGATGGGGGTAGTTTCAACATAAAAATAAAACTAAACTATATTTACTATTTACCTAGGTTTAAATCAATATTTTTGCAATCTAGATAAATGAATACCTTGAATGATAATGAATATTATTCATACAAGAAGTATAAAACATTCATAAAACAACTATTTCGATTAAATAGTTAATCGAAATGGTTGACTGTAAAATATATCACATCAAATATGTAACAAAATTTTTCTTATCAAAATTACAAAGGATGGCAACTCAACTATAATTCAAAAGCTATGGAATAACAAGTTGTATTACAATACAATTGACAAACAATAGACATATAAAAGAAACAACTTAATCATTCATAAAATAATCACTACGCAATGATAAAAGTACCCGATGGAAGATGACTCATCCATAAAAAATAAGGCTACAGTCCATGTGTCTTCTCCAAGATTGATCACAGAAAAACAGAAGTGCATTTCTTAATAAAATGTCTCAGATAAACTTTCATGGACTAAATATTCAAAAATTAAAGAAAAACTTTAAAAATTAAAATAGTGTCTGTTTTTTAAAGAGTCTCAAATAAATTTGGCACACCCCTTTCTAAATACAAGAAAAGGGTTTAAATATCAAAGAATATTACAAAAATAGCGAAGCACTAAATTTCGAAGGGTGAAACATCTCTCCTTAAAATCAGTGCCAAAAATGAAAAACTAAAATTGATTTAAAACTTAAAAAATTTGATCACGATTGGTGTTGGCTCTGTATTTTCATCCACTTCTCATAGATATCCATCATAGCTTGAATTATCAGAGGCTTCCTAATGCTTATCTTTACTTTTCCCACATAAATTGTATCTGATAGTGATGGCGTCATATGAATGATTGAATTGGTTAAGCATCGTAGGGCCATCAATTGACTGTGGTTTTACCAAATATGAAAAATAAGCATCGTGATTCAAATTCATCAGCTGTTTGATCTGTTGTTCTTTTACTGCAATACTTTCATGCCAGATTAACTACAAATCATCAATCTCGGGTAGATTTCCTGAGGAACATCTTTGAAGAAAACCTGCATACCAAATATTATCATTAATAGTCTCAATTATATTGTTTGATGTTTTGCTTCCACTTGAAAATGCCCTTTTAGTCTGTTTATTTGAATTTCCCAATCAGTGAAGAGAATTTCCTTATGAGATTCTTTGACCTTTGGAAATTATTATGTCTTTCCCTTTGAATTATCCTGCCAAGTGATCAAATTTGAAATTTTCTCATCTATTTCTTCAAAATTGATTTTAGTGTCATTGAATTGACCCACTAATGTATGAGATTCTTGGCACAATGCACTAATCTCTATTAACTTCTTACAAAAGATTGATTGTTGCTTTGATAGTAACAAATTGATTTCTAAAGCTTATTTGATGAATTCATCCACTTTTGGGTAATCCTTTATTTGATCTGAAATAAATCACAACTGCGTGATTTTAATATCTTTAGCATTTAACTCTGCTTGGCTATGAAGTCTTAGGTTGTCAAAACTTTGTTGCACTTATTCAATCTGTGATTTAATCTATTCATGTGTATTCTCCTTTTTTTTATGATTTGATCTTCCAGCTGCTTTATTTTTTCCTCTTTTTCTTTGATCAATTTCTTACTTGTTCTACTTTGTCAATTGTTGCAGAGACACAAGATCTTGCAAACTGAGATAATTTGGTCAAATTTTTAGGTGAGTCTATAGGAGTATCCTTCCAGACAACATCCATTGGTTCATTTCTTAGGAGGGTAATAGCAGCATGGTCGATTTTTCTCTTTTTCCTTTGCCTCTTCATTACTGCTCGATATTTGAGACTATAAAAAATACCGAAAGGAGGAATTTCCTCCTCTTTCAAAATAATTTCTAAAGAAGGAAAAGTAGGAATTACTTTGATATCCTCTGAAGTAGTGAGAGAATTTTCTGAAGATTTCTCGGGATTTTTTTATGGTACTGGACCCGCCAACATTCAAGGAATCAACCTGGTATGAAGTCCCAACTATAGCTCACACCTTTTGGTGTGGGAGTCCCATCTGGTATGATGGCCCAGTTGCCATTGTCTTAAGGATTTGCCTCACCTCTTTCTTGTCAGCACAAGAGAGTGGTATGCTTTGTATTTGGGAAGTGAGGTTCGCGTGCCTGGTGAGTATAAGTGCACTGGTGTCAATGGTTCTTTCACTATAAGGAGAAAAGAGTGAAGGTGAGTTCCAGGTTGAAAGGGATCAATCCCAACTTGGCTAGGAACACACAACAAAAAAGGACATGCTCAGCTTCTTGCTGAGCAGTCCACTCAGATGTGGTTGTCATAGCACACAAGGTAAGATAACACGTACAACACTTATGGATCAGTCCGAGATGAGTGCGATGGTTGTTGCAGCAAGGTTCATGTGAAATGTCTGTCTGATGTCCAGCAGAGCATTTGACACAGACGAGACATCATTAACAGCATATACAACACATTTCCATTAATATATTATGCATTACAACAAATGAATCAGGTCAGATGTAGAACACATGGTTAAGGCAACATGAATTACAAGTGTTAAAGATCAGTCTTAAAAAAAATACAATACATGTATGAAAATGTGCTGGCTTGTTAATAGGCTTCTAAATTAAGTGAAAGTTCCAAGACATATCCTTACAACGTACATCACTAACCCCATCATCATGAAATTTGAGCCACTACTTACTCCTCAAAGAAAATATTACAGTTTCTCTTGGCTATGTGGGAGGAGTTGAGGTGAAAAATCCCTTCATGTACAAATGAGGGGGGTATTTATAGCCAAGGGTGAAACTGACCCTTGTGGATATTTGATTACCCTCCTAACCATTTGACTTCCATGAGTTTCTGACTTACATGACTCTATGTTCAACAAGTGGGTCTCTTGGACTTCCATGTTACATCACAATAATTGTCAACAAGCCCAGAGTAAAGATGTGGGCAACATGACTCATGACGTGGCTCAACATGACTTGACCTAACAATGCTAGTACATTCATGTTTCTGTTGGATTGCATGTCAAGCTACAGTGCTCCTGAGTGATGGATTTCTTCATGGTGTATCATAACTTCACCTCGACATGGCAAAGTGCGTGAAGTTTTCAATGGTCCTTGATTCACTTGATGAAGCTCTAGCATGTTGTTCCTTGCTTTCATGTTGGAAGGCTCGATAGGCTCACTTGTTCGCGAAGGTGCATGTTCGTCATGTTTGTCTGCTTTGCTCGTTCATCCATTGGTGAACCTATCCATGTGCATGTGCTCCCTTCGTTCATCTCATTCATCATCTTGAAATGTTTGGTGGTGTACTTGTACCTGCAGTCACTCATGATGAGACAACATCAAATCCAAAACCTCCTAGCCTACCATGACACATGATCATTCGGATGTAGGTGACCGAGAGAGGTAGTAGGGTTGTGATGCGGGGTGATAGTTCTAGGAAAATGTTGATGCAAACTATGCAAGAGTCACTAAGAGATGGAGACAGACAATCTGAGTTGACAGTGACTATATGCAAGGTCTAGCTTGGTTGGGAGGCCAAATTGTGCAAATTTTGGGAGGGATAGTTTGGGCTGCAGGAGGGAAAGGCAGGCATGCTCTGTGCATTTTCCAAAATGAATAGTTAGCAGGGGTTGGATAGCTAAATTTGTGAAATTTTCTAGAGGAATGGGTCGGGTCACATAAGGGGTTAGCAGGAAGGGATTACACAATTTTTCTGGGGAACTGCTCAGGAGACTAAAAGTCAGATCTATGCAATTCCCATAGGGAACTGCCAGTTGGCTGCTGGGGTCACTAGAAGCTAGATCTTCGCAATTCCCAGAGGGAACTTCTAGTTGGTTATTGGAGTCACTGGCATCCATATCTCTGTAATTGCCAAAGGGAACTTCCAGTTGGCTGTTAAGTCATTCGTAGATGAAAGTGCAAAATTCTCGGCAGGAATAGGTAGTCTGCTGGCTGGGAAAATTGCACTAAGGCTGAGAGGCTGACTTGTTTATCATCTCTACGCAATTTCTAATCTGAGATGACTTATGGGCAGCGGGAGGCCCGTTCATGAGCACTACGCAATTTTTGAGATGAACAGTTGGTCGATTGTCTAGGTGGCCATCATGAGTGCTGATTGAATTTATTGCGTGTAGCACAGCCTGAAAGAAATAGCTTGGTGCTTCTACATTGTTTTGGTTGACATTCAATCGAGTCAAAAGTAGGGTGATGGTCTAATTGTCAGTGAGAAGTTTGGTAATCAGAACTTCAACAAAAAATACTAACTGTGTGAACAGTCGAAATATGAATAGGTGATCATACAGACACACACTCGTATGAATTGAAAACGAAATGACTAAAGCATCCGTATACACATGTTCAACATAACTGACCAATGGTGCAAGCGACAAGCATGGCACTTGTGATTGATCATTCATGATCAAGATGATGCTTGCATGACACTGAATGTGACCCTATGTGCGAGTGTGATAGACACTTCCATGGAAAACACAACAAACACATACGAAGCAAAGACTGAGCATAACCAGAGCATGGTCGCAAGAATAGCTTAGACATCAACATGTAGAGACTTGAGTGCAATAAAAAAGCAAGGCGAATGTAAAGACTCACATAGACTCATGGAGTTAACCTAGGTGTGTGTAGTCATCAAGTGAAGCTCTTCAAGGGAGGCTCCAAAATTGATGCAAGCCAAAATTTTGGAGGGTGGTTGTAGCCGCTACAACACTTGGCAACACATTGATAGGAATCTAGCTTTTCTGTTTGAGTTCATTGCTAGCACAGGGCCTTGGTACTCTGAGAAGTATTGAATCATTGTGTATGCTATTTTAGTTTCCCCACTTACCCCATGGACATACATGGTTGAACCTTGCCAACTAAGTCAAATACAATCAAAAGTTTAGCTTAGATCTTAGTGTTTCGAATCTGGGAAGGGTAGTTTAGTTCACAAGTTGAAGATTTTGAGAGTATAAGTTTTCATCTCTGGTGTTTCCCTACTACCAGCAGGCCTGGATAGTACCCCGGTGGAGTCACATAGGAACACACGCATTTCTCCATTGCCAGCGAGCCTGGTCAGTACCTCGGTGGAGTTGCATGTTTCACCTCTTTGTGTAGGAAGCCTTTGTCTTCTTTCGCCTTTGTATTTTTTAAGAGAATTATGCATATGAACTTATTTATTTTTGGGGCAGAAGAGGGATCCCGACTGATTTAGTGTAGAAGAGGTTGTTCCTTTAGAGAAGCATGTAAGAACTTTGACATAGGTTTGCTCGTTTAGATTTTCCCCTTCTCCATTCTACTAATTGGATTATCTTCAACACATAGAGCAGAAGGTTGGGTACAAGCATGGGGCTTCCTAGTGTGGACACAGGTTCATGGTTGGACCAAAGCTTCCCTCACAGATGGTTCATATTTTCTGTCAGGACTTCATCTGCCCAAGGTTGTAACTAAGCATAGAGAAAATGGGCATAAGACTAACCAAGTGCTGCAGTGTCACATGTCTCTTCAATTTCAACCACATACTTTATTCAAATGCCAGAACGTAGTAGTTAACAACACTTATTTCTGGAAACAAAAATAGTAATGTGTCAATCAAACCAAATGAACGTGAACAAAAATAGTAAGCAAAATCAAACAAAGTGAAAGAAAAGGTAATAAGCAAAACAAACTAAATGAAAACAACAAGAAGCAAGTAGACTATGTATATGGCACGGGCGCGACCTAGCCTATTGGAAATAATGCTTGAGATCTTAGTTGTTGAAGGGAAGTTTTTCAATCCTCCAGTCCAGCGATCGCAAATGATACGTGTATGGGACAAGCTTCTTGTGAACTGTGTACAGGCCAATCCATAGGGACTGGAACTTCGTATGTTTGTCTTTGTCTTCATGGAGTTTATCCCATTTCAGAACTAAGTCATCCACATAGATTCCTTTTAGACTTCTTATAAAACCACCTGTTGATACGGTTCTAGTGGAGTATGAATTTTTCTTTTGCTTTCATCCTTTCCTCCTCGATCTTACGGAGAGCATCCATCCTACACTAAACTAGCTGGAAAGACTTGCCTTGGGATTCCTGGGAAAGATGAAGAGCAGGCAAATAGATATTTGGCAGGAGGATAGCTTCTTTATTGTAAACCAGGAAGTGTGGTGAGGTATTTAGAGAGGGATTAGCTGTTACATGGTCAACCGATAGTGCATTCATTAGGGAAGTATGCCAATTACGCTGCTCAGAGAAAATGGTCTTCTTGATTATACAGATGAGGTTTTTATTTGTAGACTCAACTAGACCATTTCCTTGCCGATAGTAATTCGATGAATGCTTTAACATACTACTATTATGTAATGCAAAGTAATAGAGTTAGAAAGATGAGAGATAAGTTGCATTATAAACATGTCATACCGGAATGCTGAAGCGTGAGATGATATTTTGTTGTAGGAAGCTGATGACCTCTTGGTCATTCACTTGTTTGAGTAGAACTACCTCTATCCACCGAGTAAAGTAGTCAGTTGTAGTTAGGATATAGTAGTGTTGTTTTGACGAATGAGGGAAAATTTCCCGAATGATTTCCAGGCCCCACTATTGGAATGGCTCAGTCACTGCAACAGGGTGTAGTGCAGCTACTGATCTTCGTATTTTGTTGGCGCATCACTAACAAGACACGAATATTTAGGCACAGGCATGCATCTATGAATAATGTGGGCCAATAAAAACTAGCTCGCATAACCTTGTGTGTAGTGGTATTTCTCGCAAAGTGACCCCCGACGGGTCCGTCATGCAAATCTTGAAGTACCTTCTTTGATTCCTGTGCCTCGAGGCACCTAAGTAAAACTCCATTACTATGTTTTCTGTAAAGCACTCCATGCACTGACTGGTATGCTAAGGCTTTCAATTGCAATGCCCTCTTCTTTCTGATAGAAAAGTGAGAGGGTATGATGCCATGCTTAAGGTACTGGCTTATATCTACGTACCAAGAGGTTTCTTTTTCCATGGGGGTTGCTCGCCTTATTTCGTACATTTCAATCTACTACTCCCAACCGTGAGCTATTCTTCATTATCCTGGGCATGTACTGCTTAAGATGCAAGTCTGCAGAGCCCATGTCCTTTGATCATGTGTACTGGCTTGATTTCAAGATCACATTCTTGCAAACCTGTCATCTAGTTCGCACATAGCTCTCCTAGCTCTTGTTGTACTAGCAATGTATGCACTGCTGGCTAGGGAACGAAGACTATGCAATGGTTCTTTATGAAGTAGGGCTTGAAGTGTTTCACCACCTTGTAAACTACATAAGTTTGTTTTTTAATGGCAGGGTAGTTAAGTTCTAGTCCCTGCATGCTTGCACTCATGAAAGAGATGGGATGTTTATCATTAGCTTTGTCTTTTTGAGTGAGTATTGTAGCTAGCGAGTTGTTGGAAGTGAAGGTGTATAGAAGGAAATCATTTTTCAAATATAGGCTATATAGCACGGGAGCCTTAGCAATATATTGCTTAATATAGGTGAATGCATGCTTTTCATTCTTGCCCCAAGTGTAAACTACATATTTCTTGATCATGTCCTGCATGGGCTAGACTATTTGTGCATAATCTAGAGGAAGTTTATCTTGCCTAAGAAGGACTACATGACTTTCTTGTTGACTAGGTGAGGAATGCATGTGATAGCTTGGACTCGGTCTGGATCCACCTTGATACCTCTCTTGGCAACAATGTATCTGAGGAAGTTCCCCTCCAACACAACAAATATGCTCATTTTGGGGTTCAATGAAATCCTATATCTTTGGCATCGCTCAAAATGTTTCTTAAGATGGTGTATGTGGTATTCTTATGTTCTTGAGAACACAGTAACATCATTGAGGTATACCACCATGCTTTTCCCAATGAGTTCATAAAAGACGATGTCCATAGCACATTGAAATGTTGCACCTGTGTTTACAAGCCCAAATGGCATTCATCTATAAGCGAACGTACCTCACTTGGTATAGAAAGTAGTTTTGATTCTGTCAAGTTTTGCTACTAGAACTTGATTGTATCGTGAAAATCCATCAAGGAGAGAGAACACCTGTGCCCCAAATACTGTTTGCAAGATATGGTCCATAGATTGCACAGGGTAGTTGTCTTTGTCTGAGGCACGGTTAATGTTCTGGAAATCAACACACAAGTGGATTTCCCTAAAATTATTTTGTACATGCACAAGGTTGGAAACCTAATTGGAATGATGAAATTTATATATGATCCGTGCATCCAAAAATTTAGTAAGCTCTTTCTGTATGAGGGGTTCAAGTGACGAATGTACTTTTCTCAACTTTTGTTGATATGGCTTGACCCCTTTCTTGATTGGGATTATATGTTGGATGATCTGTGTGTCATAAGTTTTCAGGTCATCATACGTTGATGTGAACACATCTTAGTACTTTCGAACAAGTGGATGAAGTTTTGCCATTCTTGCTGTGTACAGTACATACCAAGGTTGAAAAATTTTGGACCCTTTTCTGTTCTTGGGTTTATCAGTTCATGCCTTATGGTGGAACTATGGGTCTTGTTGTTCCTTGGCCCTTGAAACTAATCTTTTAAGTCATATATCTTTTCGAGTGATACCACACCTTTTGTGATAATGTGGCCTTTCATGTCATCAACCCCTGCTTGCAAAGAGTGCTCGTGCTCGTTGTTGTCTATTGCTGCATCTTTGAAAACATCAGTGTTGGCCATAAAATGTATTATCTGTTGATAATCATTAAACATGCGTAAGTTAGTTTTGTTACCTAGGATAGGTGGATTGTACAAAATTGCAATAGTAAATCTATCCCTAATCGATGACATTATTGAGGCTAGATTTCGTAATGCATTGGCAGCTACATTACACATACGTGGCACAACAATGATATTAAAAAATTGGAAGTTTGATATTGGTTGCCATACCTCTTCTTGGTAGCTTTCTAGATGTGGTGATAAACAATGAATGGTGTCACGTACCTGCCATACCACTATCTTTGAGTCACCTACCACTTTAAGCATGACCACATTGAGGTTGATGGCTTTATGTAAGCCCAACATGAGTGCTTCATATTCTACTACATTTTTCATGCACTCAAACTCCAAGAAGCTTGACACCAGATGCTTCCTATTGCAAGGGTAAATTAGAACACATCTAGCTCTTGAGCCATCTTGTGTCTTTGATCTATCGAAGTATAAAGTCCACAACTCATTTATACACGAACCGCTTGATGTGCTAGTACTACTGCTACTACTGTCGCTGCTACTACTGCTACTATTGGTACCATGTGTTGTACAAGTTTCATTACCATTAGTTGGGAAAGGAAGGAGTCATAATTGTGTGTCTTGTAGGGTTGGAGCTGGCCATGCAGGATAAGACCCCAATGTTGTTTCAATGAGGCAGTTGTCAACCATGAGTTCTGCAAGGGCCAATGATTCATTATTGCTATTGATGGGAGTGACATTATGATTCATGTACCTCTCGGATTCTACTAGATTTGGTTGCAATTTCCCTTGTATGGAAACCACATGTGGGACCAGTCTGTAGAAAAATATCCATCCAACTTGTTGGACCAGTCCCTACTGAGTAATAGACCATATGCTTTCGGAATGTCCAAGACCACTATGTTTATGCATTGGTGGACTCGACTGTCACGGGATAGTCGAATGATCATGTCTCATAGTTCTCCAATGGATGATATTGATTTCCTATCAATTTGGATGATTCTTGCGGATGTTTCACTCCATTGTGCATTGATCTTCTTAGCAATGGAGAGTGGCATGACATTGGCTGCCACGCCATAATTAACCAAGCATTTGTAAACATTGTAGTTGAATATTTCAAAAGATAGCATGAATGGAGGGAAACCTAAGTTTTCTTCTTCCATCCAGAGTGTATTGAGCATAGTTGAAAGTGATATGGGAGGTGTGCTTGCTCCATTGCTAGTACAGGTTGCGTTGTCCCTCACTGTCTATCCTAAAGCGTGCAACAAGATATCTCGTTGACTCTAGATCTTATCCAACTCAAAAAAACTGATGTTCACTCAAGTTTTCTTCATGTCATCAAAAATGTTATAATCTAGAGGTGGTAGACTCACCGAGTTCTCCGGGGTGGAACAGATGTGTGTGCTGTCCGGTGGAGTGTTCTACAACTTGCTACCCATGGACGTACTCTGATCTTCCATAGTCTTTCCGGACTTGTTTTTTGTTTGTTGCTCCAAGGTAGCTGGTGGATCGGTCTTCCTTATTAGCAGTCCGACCTTTTGTTGCATCTCCTCATGTGTGGGGGTAGCCCCTTTACTTCTAAGACAGTAATGGTCAGTTTTCTTCCAAGGCTACTTCTCGGTGTTTGTCTTTGCCATTGTTTGCAAGCAATGATACGTGTTCACCACATTCTCAAATCTTGATGGTTCATTAGGTGCAACCTCTGAATCATTGTACATGCATTTAGGTTGATCCTGCATATCACTTCCCACCTCGAGTGTATGACTATAAAAGGTACTTGTGACCTGCTTCCAACTCGGGTTAGAGTTCTCAGGATGTTGTTCTTCGTGGAAAGAAACAAATTTCAGATCTGCGCAACGTTCAAGCTGGAACACAAGCTTCTGCACAGTTTTTGGAACGAACTGGTAATTGCTTGATGAGCTGGTTGATGAACTACTTGCCTGTCTCTATCTGGGTGGGTGACTACTTGCGAATGTGTCTGATCTGCGTTGTTTGAGTTCAGGAATTTTAGTGGACAAGATCTTGACAAGACGAGGGTTTCAATGTTGGTTGTTTCCTTGTCTCTGCCCTTTCTCGCCATCACTTGGGACTTTCTCCTCACATTCTTGGATTCCTTCGTCAACTCATCATCCCTGGTGACTCCAATTGCACATAGGTCCTTCTCAACAATGATAACCTCTTCATAGTTTTCCTAAAGTGTTGGTCTCGAAACTCGCTTGATGAGCTGTGCAATGCTGGTCGATAGTGCAGACGTGTAGTAATCAGTGATCATGGAGTCGTGAGGCTTAGTATATGCTGGGAACTTGTTTAGTATACGTGTAAACCTTTGATTGAAATCATTCACTTTCTATTTTCCCTCCATCTTCAAGCTTCCCAACTCTTTGAGTAGCATGGTTGGGGTCTTTTCATCAACGAACTTCTCAAGGAACATGCATTTGAATGTGACCCAGTTGCGTATAGATTTCTGTGGAAGGCTGTGACAGAAAGCAGCTATGTAACCAACTAAGGTACATGGGAACAATATACATGTGACATCATCATAATGTACCTCAAGGTTCTGTAGATCTAGGTAGAAGTTGTTTATGTGGTCTTCCGCCTTTACCATGCTATGATGGTCGAACTTGACATTCATTCTCTTCACTTGCTTCAGCATCTTATGCAAGATAACCAAGAGAGACAATGGTCGTGGAAAACACATCACTCAAAAAAGTGTCGAAACAATAGCCTCCATGTTGTAAACATAGTCACGTCCAAGGAGTAGATTATAATCTAACGGTCCTTGGACTGCCATCACATTCAAGTGAATGGTTTTCCTTCCCAAAGTTATCGGTAACTTAGGAAGGATCCCTAACGATTGAATGGTTCCTTTGTTAAAGCCTGACAGATTCTGTGTAACAAGAATAAGCGATGGCAAACCAAGTGCTTTCCAAGAAGTTGAGTAAAGGATACTTACTAAAGCACCCTCATCTATGATAGTGCTAGACACGATTATTTTGTAAACTTGTACTATGGTCCAGACTGGTACATTAGAAGGAAGGAAAGATCTTGCTAGTCTCCAATCAAAGGAAGTGACTAGACTGCTTGGATGAGGTACCGAATAAACGGTTGAAATAACCCCCTCAGTAACGGGAACTGGGTGATTCTCTTCCTGTTGTGAAGGAATGGGTGGATTGCCCCCAAGTTTTTCAGACTCTGAATTCACAAAGAGAATTTGAATGGTATCTTTCTCACTCTCTTGAGGATATGTATGATCTTCTCAAGGTAAAACTGGGTCGATTTCCATCTTGACTTGTTGACTTTGGTCTGGTATGGACTCAGAAGATTCACTTTCAATGATAGGTGTTTCGACCGATGGTTCAGTTATGTCAGTCGGATTTTCAACTAGTAAAGGACTTGGGGAGAGTTTCCTGTGTCCAGCTAGAAGTCGCTTCGGTGAAGTAGGACGATTATGCAAGACTCCTTTGGCTTCATCCAAAATGGAAAAACAGGGGAGGGTATGGTCCCCTTCACATAACTTACATGGAATGTTGACCTTTCCTTTCTGTCCACTATTACTAGTTGATGGTGTGTTATCAACATGATCACTAGAGGTTGATGACACCGATTGGTGTGAACATGGGGACCATTCTCTCAAGATCCAAGGAATGCATTGACATTCTTGATGAAAATGGTCTCCTTTACAAATGATGCATGGAGATCTATGTTTGGAAAGCTTAGTGTATAGATTTTCACTAGATGCTGCATGGTTGCCTCCTTGCTGAATCTTCTTCTTCTCCTTCCCTTTCTTCTTCTTCTCGACCACTTGGTTACTAGCATCGCTATTTTCACCAAGCGAAGAGGAAGAAGGGAAGGGAGAAACAAACGAAGAAGAAGGCGAAGGGTCAACTTCAGTATCAACTGATTGCTGATTCGATTTCTTAGGAATTATGGTATTTTGAACGACAAAGGTTGAGAATAGCCATACCAGCAAGCCAATTGCAATTCCCAGAAGGGACAATGTAGCCATATACGGAGCACCAATATTTCCCTAAGAAGAAAATGGACTAGGATTCCCCTCAAAAGGGATTCCTTGATTGGTGGACTCCATTATTTCAACCTAAGACCAACGAAGGAACAGGGATGCTATTATGAATTAAATAAATTTTAGTGACGCTTTGACATAGCTTTTCTTTTTCAATTTTTAAGAGTCGAGAAAAAGCTAAAGATGACTCTAGTCCCCTTCGATTTTTAATGAGCTTGAAGTGACAAGTGCTCAAATGGACCATTTCTTTTAAGGAGTTGAAAAGGAACAAAGGTGACTACTTTGGAAATCTAGATAGAGGGATTACCAAACCAATCACAAAACTGCAATATACACCTTGTTGATAAATTAAAGAGAAATTACCAATGACTTATGTATGGTAGTCAATCTTCCCAAATGATGTGTTCAGTGCATTGCGATCGATAGGGCGGTAGACATGGCTTCCTATGGATAAAGAAATAAGCTTATTATGGTCTCCCAATATATACTCGACGGTACAGGGAACACAATTCAATGCTAGCACTTGTCATATCAAGGAGGAGGAATCACCCTACCTTCAATGAAAATGATAGTTACTAGTTTTTATGATGTCGGAACACTTCTCTAGCCTAGACCTCTATATGTGTTGCATTAGGTTCCAAAGTGTTGTTAAGTTCATTAAAATTTATTTTAGAGTTGATCTTGTTCAAAGTTTTCCTTTCAATGGTTCACCACATGATGTAGATGTAAAATTCCTAAAATGCAATCTACAATGATAAACAATCATTGTTTATTTTGAGCAATAAAAGTCCTAGCTACTAAGGAAAGAAAATTGCGATTCTTTCAAATAAAGAGCAAAGAACACACACTAAATGCACTTTTCCTAAATCATTTTTCGCACACAGTCTAAATGAAAATGAAAATGCATGTATTTGTTTTTCATTCCCCTTAATGTGAAAAATGCCAAAAAGGAAAACTAAGTATAACAAAGATTTGAAATATTTTACTCAAAGCGACATTTGACAATTTCTTTTTCAAAATGGAAAGGAAGACTAAACGACACTTTTCAATTTCGAATAGAAAATGCTTTCGACACTTTAAATATCAACAAATCAAATCAAATACTTGAAGAAAAGTTCAATCGACTATCGAGGGAAGGAAGAATCTACGACACTTCTCTTTTTGACACAAAACGACAGATCCATTTAAGAAACTTTTCGACAAAGGATTGTAAATGATGGAAAAATACATAAAAACATTTACTAATCCTAATCAATGGAGGCTGATATATGTAATGCAAGAAGGCTTCAATAATGAGATACTGTTCATAAGCAGCAAAACCACTAAACAGAGTTGAAAACAAGGACAAAAACCCCAAATTTCAAGAAGGGAAATAGGTTCAGTCAGTCATCGAACCCAGGCTTCACAGAAACAGGGATGCATCGCACCTGCTACACTCAGGAAGTGCGATGCATACTGGTTTACAGTGAAAAACAGTGTGATGGGCCAGGGAACGAAACTGAGATGGGTTTTGGCTCAAATTTTCTGTTGATTTCAATGAGTTAAGCTGAGCTATGATGGACAGTAAAGATAAAAATACATAGGAATGATCTTGAGAGGTTACTGAGCTACCAAAAGGGCATCTAGAATGCTTGTAATTCAAATGTTCAATTTATAAACTAAACCAGAGATTGACTGAAGAAACATTCATCTACTATGTAATTCCAGAGCAAGAGCAGTTTGAAGTCTATCTGGCTAACTTCAGGCTTCGTCTATAGTTTATAAAACAAAAAACAACAACAAACAAACATCTATTCGATCCCCAATAGAGTCGCCATTTTGTTTTTGGGAAAACTAGTGTCTTTTTGATTGATTATCCCTCTAGGATTGGAAGCTACCATAGAAACAAACAATTTAAAGTAATTTGCAATTTCCTCTATGTATGATAGATAAGAGAGAGGCAAAGGAACCAACCTAGATCTTCCGCTTAACTCCTTGCTTGATCTCTCTCCCCTTTGACAGACCTTGCAACTCCTCTCCTACTTATCCCACTTAAAAAATACCTGTAGAAACAAAGTAACAAAACACCGTCAAAGAATCTTGATCTCTTATATCATAAGCATTACAGAATCAGAAATACAATGAACATACAATGGCATTTACAAATAACAACATTCACAAATACAAATTGTATGGAACAAAACTCAAAGAACTTTATTAAATAAGAAGGGAGAATTACAACTAGCTGTCTGATCCAGCATCATCCTCCCAACATCAAAGCCCTCTTCACCTCATGAAAAGCAAGATCACCCAACAATACAATGCACTTTCTCAAACTATCAGCACTTCCTTATAAATTACAAAATTCTAGCTTTCAGATCTTTTAGATGAGGGATCCATTTATAGATGTGTGCAAGGGTGTGAATCATCTATGGGTTTTTGATTAGTGTCATTACACTTTTTGTTCTTGGTTCCACCTGGATATTTCTTGGATCTCTTCCTCATTCCTAGGCGAATTCAGGGAGGCAAGTGTCATAGGAGAAGTTTCTAGAAGATTCCATGAGCATCCACTTAGCAAACTGTCTCGGACATTTGTCCATTCTCGCTCATCGCTCCCCACAAAAGGCTTCTTCAGTATGCATCGCACCTGGCTAGTGTAGAAGTCTATATGTATCACACCCTGACAGTCGAGCAGTTAGTATGGTCCATTTTTGGCCAGTTCTGGATGGTTTTTCAGGTGGAACGTTTGGGGAATGATGTAATCAGTTGACCATGATCCTTTAGGGTATGAAACAACACTTTTAGGGGTTAAAGAGCCCTAGTTTATCAACATATAAGATTGGGGTTGAAGTGCCCAAATATGTCTATAACAATCAACTCTGAACCTAGGTCAAGCCCATACAAGCCAACAAATTGTTCCGTTACCGGGATCTTCATAAGGGATGCCTGATGTCATGCCACTAGAATCCAACAAAGAAAGGAATTGAAGAGTGGTTGGACAAGAAGATTCACGAGTTTGTGGCATAGGAAAACATAAATCCATGATTATCTAAGGAACAATGGTTGGAGCGCTACTTGTATATAGAAATCCACAAAACTTTCTTTGCATTCTTTCCTTTTGAGTTGTATGAGTGGATCGTGAAGCTATCAGACAGTTAGGGAAGGTGTAGGCTCAACAAACCAATCGTGTGGACTCTAGAATTAGTGCGCAAACTAGAAGCATCAGGAGATAAGATCATGCGAGATATGGACCATTGGCTCAACCGAATTATAGGAGGATTTATCACTGAGTTTGCGATAGATACAACCATCAGCTACAGTGAGGTGGAGTGATGTTTCCTCAAGGGACCATGAGGTAAGTATATTAAATCTTTGAACACTTGGATTAAGATGCTATTGTGTGAAAAGTAGGTTATGCAAATAAATTAATGTTTGGGACTACACGAAGTGGGAAGGTCTACAGAAGCAGAAGTAGTGAAGAATTGCAAACTAGTTCCTCAATTTCCCCCTCGCAGAAAAGCGAGGAAGAGCTCACGAAAGTCTCTTCGAGAAGCGCGATCAGTCTGATAAGGCAGCGAATTCCGTGCCTACCACCTCCACCTACACCACCACCTATCTCACCCTCCTCACCTCCATCTCCACCCACCCCACCTCCGCCACCACCACAATTTAGTATGGCGAGTGCGATTAAACTACCGGTATTTAGAGGAGTGGGGAATGAATATCCGGACCAATTCTGGTTTGTGGTAAGAGCAGTATGCGAAGCACAAGGTATCGTGGATGACAACATCAAGAAGGCTACATTAGTGAGCACGTTGCAGGATCACGCACTAACATGGTACATCAAGCATTCTAATGACCATCCAAACGTAAGAATCACAGAAATCCAGACAGCGCTAAATAAGGAATTTAGTAGGCCAAAGTCATAAACACAATCAATCATTGGGTTTAAACAGATTGTGATGCTCCTAGGCAAGACCCCATGGGATCGGGACCAAACACTGAAGGGAATGGTTCGTGAAGCCAACATGACATTGATAGATGGACATCACCGGACATGGTTTGTAGCATCATTAACACCACACTTAAGTATGTCATTGTCACAACAAAAACTTTCCACCCAGGCCGAAGCTTTGGAGATGGAGATGAGATTGCATGATACCCCTATACAAGACCATGGAGATGAGATTAGATGAGACCCCTATACAAGACCATGGAGATGAGATTAGATGAGACCCCTATATAAGACCCTTGTCTGAGAGTCCAACAAATCCACGTGCAAGTACAAAATCTATGTCTAGAAATGTAAAGTTTGAAACAGGACAAGACACCTCGGCCAGAGGCACGCGCGAGGAGGAAGACAAGGACCAATGTCCAGTGTTCGCAAATTACTTAGAAGGAGGAGGGTTGATGCTGTTAAGACCTAGGACACAAGCAGGACCAAGCGTAACACCTGGATTTTGGTGTGTGATCTGTTAAATAGGAGGAAAACACACTACGGATAATTGTCATCTATTGCAGAAGTATAAGCAAACATCCCAGTAATTGTTTTGTAACTTCTGTAGGTCAGTAGGCCATGATGAGTGCACCTATAGAAGGTATGAACTAATGATGGATCAAACTCCTGCCTACAGGGTGTACACTGAAACGTGGACCCTCGACCTAAATGCAGGAATGGTGCATGCTAGATTTCA
Organism: Pinus taeda; assembly: GCA_000404065.3. Classification (NCBI taxonomy): domain Eukaryota; kingdom Viridiplantae; phylum Streptophyta; class Pinopsida; order Pinales; family Pinaceae; genus Pinus; species Pinus taeda. Next base: position 40,236 of record APFE031384700.1, on the reverse strand, counting down.
GGGGCGCAGTTGAAGTCGAGGTGGAATGGGACCAGGAAGGGGTCACAGAAAGTTAATTTGTTATAATTACAGAGGGCCAGGGCATTATGCCCACAATTGTACAAACCTGAAAAGGACATCATGTTTGCACTATACTCAGTTTGATCATGAGGTAGAAGATTTCCCTACATTGATAGCGAGACTATGCGAAAAAGGGGTACTTCATCCCCCTTCGACTCAGAATTTGCAGATGATGAGGTTTAAGCCGCGCGAAGAAAACCCGAATGTAAACATGATGCTCAAGAGTAGTATGACCACTGACGATGATAAAGGTAAGAAATTAGAAGAAAGTGCATTGGTTATCAAGGCTCCTATAAAGGAACTCAAATTTGATTTAGAATGTGTGAAGGAGACATTCATGGAAGCTAAGAAGAGCTTCATGGAGGACTCCACTTCAGGTAGTAAGGATCAATTAGAACTAGGGATGGATCCTTCAATGTTCACTGCCTTTCTGGAGACATGCATGAAAGTGATAAATGATAACAAGGTAGTAAAAGGACTACAAGAACTCATCACTAGGTGCGCGAGGTCAGGAGAGCCGTGCATGGTCCAGAAACTTGGTAAGCATGCATTGTGTACAAGAAGGGAAATGAGGTTGACTGCGCAAATTGGCGAATATGAAATGGATCAAGTAATCCTGGATCTCAGATTGGACGCGAATATCCTGCCAAAACAAACATGGGAACACATGGGCAGACCCACGCTACAGTGATCCCCTATTCAATTACGAATGGAAAACTAGCAAAAGATCGTGCCCATGGGAAGATTGCAATGGGTGACATTAGATATTGAAGGTGCGAGTGTGCAGAAAATTTTTGAAGTGATAGATATTGTTGATGATAGTAATCCCTATCCCGCACTACTAGAAATAGACTGGGCCACTGATATGAACGGAGTCATAAATTTGAAGAAGCGCAAAATGGTCTATGAAAAAAGTCACTACACATACTAGTACTGCTAGATCCTGCCAAAGGAGCACGATACACTGAACCAGTGCGTAACAATGATAGTGATGATGATCTCAATTGTATTTACAAGAGAACCGCACGAGAAGAGGATTGGGTGAATCCAACTACAGATGGAAGGATTTCGTGGGAGTGTGAAAGCTCCTGCACTTCGGATTCAGACGAAGAGATAGAGCAATGGAAGAATTGGCTACACGAATTAACAACGCTTAATTGCAAAATGATGGTTAGATCACTGCACTACGTGATAACATAAGCAAGGGATATGCTGACATATAATGGGTTGACAACGGTGGATGAATTACTAAGCAAATTTGAAAGCACAATACCAGAAAAGTAGTGGTTCAATGCGCTGAAGTGGGCACTACACACAACACCCACACGATGGTGGGGTACACATCAAGGAAGTTTTGAGGACTGGACCAGATGCAAAAGAATGATGTGCCTACGATTTGGGAAACTACAGATATGGCTAGTAGACAAATTTGATGGACAATATGATCCACGCACACACCTTGCGAAATGGACCAAGGTCTATGGGGAAGAGCCACAGCCTGAATGGGTACATTTATTCTATCATACCCTGGATGTCATACCCACGAATTGGTATACTGAGACAAAGCTCCACCATGGTACAAATGAATGGGAGGTCTTGCACGAGAGAATTATGTTAACGTTCATGTTTGAAGATCGCTGGTCAGATATTATTGACGATGCACTACAAGCAGTAAAAGTTGTTATCTTCAAAATACCCCAGGAGCCAATGGAAGTGCTTCAGCCAGAATGGGCGACACAGTTGAGCTGCTCGCTAGAGTGTTACAATGTAAATGTTAAGGAGGATGATGAGGACCCATGAAATATTAACATTTCAGAAATGTAAGGATATCACGAGATTCAAGGACCATCACTTGAAAACCCCAACATCACCGCGCCACTAAAGATAAAGTAGGTCAACATTAGAAGAGAAGCGGAGCTGACGTACGCAATGCTTGGGGACTATTGGGACGATGCCAGAGTGGATAAGGTCGTTGAGTTACTTCGAAAATACTAAGACTTGTTCCCAACCAAAATTACAGACTTAAAAGGGATCGTTGGCGACTTATGGATGATGAAGATCACCCTAAAACCCAACACAAAGCCAGTTAAGTAGCGACCTTACCGCTTGAATCCAAAGTATAAAGAAAAGGTCCGCGATGAATTAGAAAATATTCTCACAGCCAAAATTATTGAACCAATGGAAGAATCTGGCTGGGTGAGTGTTGGGTTGTGTTATATTCTTTCCACGACTAGCCCGCGTAGTTAACGAGGGGGCTAGAGGGGGGGCAGAGGCTCCCCTTTATTGTGTTGATTGCATAGTGAGGGGGTCATAGGGGGTTTGAGGGGTGAAGGTAACCTCACTCTATGGGATCTGGGGCAGCGCCCCAGAAAATTTTGGTTTTGGAACCTATGTTAGGTTGGGCAGACCCACCTATGGTTTTGTGCATGATTTTCACACATGTTTTTAGACGCAAAGGTTTTCGGTCCATGGTATTGGATGCTTTGGCATGTATAAATATGTATTATAACATTTAAAGGAACATAATGAAAAATCAAGTTGGTAGTCCCGGTTTTGGGATCCAAAGGAAAATTTCTGTGTATATGCATTTTATGTGTTATGCTCTCGCATTGTTTATTTTATGTGTTTTAGAATTCGTATGCAGGTAATTTCTATATGGGGTTAAAACCTACAGTGAGTCCTATGTTAGTACATGAAAAAAACATAAGGGAAAAATAATAATATGCATTGACCTCAGGAGGCTGAGCGACGCCTGTGTACATGATCCATTCCCGACACCATTCACAGATGAAATACTGGAGAATGTTGGCGGTCATGAAGCATAATCGTTCACGGATGGGTTCTTAGGGTACCATCAGATCAAGATCGCGCTAGAAGATAGGAGAAAAAAATCCTTCGCAACAGAATGGGGCTGCTTTAAATACACCATTATGTCGTTTGGACTATGTTATGTTCCTATACCAATAGGTGTCATATATCATGATTGACTTGGTTTAGCTCTGAAATATGTACATACCTTTGCTTTCTGCAAAAGTTTTCCATATTTCTAAAAAATAAAAAAATAAAAAAATGTAAATAGGGTATGCCCTAAAAGAAAAATCAAAGGGCAAAAAGAAGGAAAAAGGTCAAAAAAGATGAAAAATGAACCCCAAGAAAAATAAAAAGACCATGAAAGTGTGCTAGTAAAAATGCCACTACTATTTCACTTTTTTTATAAATGATTGTGTGAAACTTGTTACTTATGCCACAATCCATGGTAACCAAATAGTTTAATCTTGGTTATTCCATGTTTTGAATTTCATGCTTAGAGATAGAGAATAAGATCTGGCCAAGCTGTTTAATCTTGGCAGATAAGTAAATAGGTAGAGTGAATAAAAGGATGCTCAACAATTTAATATAAGCCCTTGGATGTAATAAGGTTAGAATTAGTTAGAATACTATTGTGAAAGAAAGAAAAGGTTTTGATAAGGGTTTGCCAATTTAAGTGCACCCTAATAAGAGAAGAAAAAATGGTAGGATGTGTAGGTGGGTAAGTAGATGATTGGTTGCAGAATTGTGTATGACAAATGATTATACAAATATCAAGTCATATACTTTCATCATCAAAAGCACTTAAAGATATGGATGAAAATGAAGACATTTACATCATGGAAAAAAGTCAAACTAATTAACTTCCTCACTCAATTTTTTCCCTAAATTTTACTAATTTCCCATCAGTACTAAAGGCACCAACAACTTGAAAGTTAAAGGGGCTCAGAGCATTTCTTTGACTTCTAGAGGGACTGGACCCTCGACCTAATAACTTGTAAGGCCTAAGTGCTAAAGCCCCTTCATCAAAATTCATCACCTTCATAATTCATTCATTCCCTTCAATTCCTTTTACCAAAGTAATATCACTCTTTTATTTAGGAAAAATAAATGGTTCTTTATAAAAACCCCCTCAGACACATTTTAGCCTAGGTCATAATGTTGGATGACGAATGTATTTTCAGAAACATTTACTTAGTGCATTTTCTTTTTCCATGGTCATATTAACTCTTAATTCCTATTATTTATTTAACTCCTAAAACAAATTACCCTTTCTCGTATTATTAATAAAAAATACCAAAATAACTAAATATCCCATCCTGATGGTTTGGAAAATAAACCATAATAAAGTTAATTAAGTTGGATTAATTAATCGAACCACAATTAATTAAGAGCTGAAATCCCCCGATGCGTTAAAAAGGGATTAATTAGTCATCTAGATTAATTAATAGCCTCTCCTCCAATACAATCACCCCCGATACCATTAAAGTTATTAATCCTTTGTTCATCCAATCATATCTTCCCTAATATAATTAGATTCATTTAATTAAGTTGATTATGCCATCGGGCCCCCTCCATTAACTCCCTAACACTTTCCTCTTCTGACTGCCTTTCGATCTACCTTCCCTCATCCAACGACTCTTGCTCATATTGCGCGGGCCTTTTGGTCGAATGTTAACCACTCGATACAAGTTGTTTTGACATTTTGCCGATGCTACGTGTCATTCCATTTGTTGCATCATGTAACCCTCTGCCAAAACCACCAACCTCCCAAAAGTTGTGCAATGAAAACCATTACTGCTGTCACTTACCGCTTCCGCTAAATGACAAAGTGTCCCATCAGTTAGTTGACACCAACTGCCATTTTCCCTTCACTCGCCAAAAGTCGTTGACTTTTTGCATAAAACAAAATTATTCATTGTTTTCCCTTTTCATTGAGAAAATAAACTTCTTCCTTCCATGCACACATAGAGTACGTCCAAACCAGCAACTTACTCCCAACCGCCAACTACCGTCAGTTGCTAAACTCCAGGCCACTGCAAACTACTGTGCACACCCAGCAAAGAATTCACCATGGCCATTTGTCCTTTCAGTCAACCATAACCAGGTATTTACTACAGTTCCTTCTCAAAAACCTTAATTTATACTGAAACCTCCACCAAATTGCTCTAAACTCAAATAATTTAGTACAATTAAGCTGTTTCTCAGCCGCAAGGCTTCCCCAAGCACCTGTTTTATCTGAAATCCTTGAAAACCCCAACTTTCTTCCTTGAATACACAAGAACCAAGGATGGAAGCTCCTGTCTCCCTAAATTTCACACCAATCACTACTCCCCATAGGGATTTGGACCACCTTCCCTTGGCCGATAAAGATTTTCAAATCAAGGACCTTAATTTTGATGAAACTTCCTTGAAGCTATACTGCAAGTATCATGACAATTATGTGAAGAATGCTTATAAAATAGGTCTTTAGGAGTCAAAACTACCTAAATATCTATTCCTCGCTGTCCATATTTTCCCAGATATTGTCCACCAATGGCATGCAAACTACGACCCCAATATGAGAGTTGTAATGTCCCCTGATTAGAAAGTCCTTTTCACCATTACAGCTGAGTCTATAAATTAAATGTTGCAATTACAACCTGGCCAGGACCTCACTTCCCTTTCCATTACTGATTTACTTGAAAAATCTTCAAGGCTATGCAATTCTGAAATTAACCAAGTCAATCAGACTTTCATTGAAGAAAAATACAGATTAGAAGACCCCCCTCCTTACATGTCATGCGCCTTTACTGGTCTAGGTAGGGATATTGCGACCATGTTTTCTTGCATTATGGGTTTCACCACTAATGAGTATGTAGATGAAATTACCTTTTCCTACATGACTATTTTCACCCCTGGCCAACCTCCTACAGCCAAATTTGACTATGTTGCATTCGTTGCTGATAAGAGGCATAACGAATTCATGAGATTAGAGAATGAGAGAGTATTTAAATATTCTTTAGTCTTGTATCATATTTTAATCTATTACCAAACCGATAAATTCCCTTTCTCTATACAAAAGCTTGACACCAGAGGGAACCCTAGGTCAATCATCTTTTGGACTTCCATTTTTCACTATTCGCATTCTTCTCCTGATCCTTATACAGATTTTATTGATCAATTTGTGCATCCAGTAACTACCATTTTGAGAGGAAGCTCCCCTCCTAGAATCAGTGATGATATTAAGAGAATTCTTTAATTATCCAAGCAATACAAGGTTGGGGACTAGTACTTATACCAGAACCATACCGAGATCATAATTTATGTGTATGAGTTGCCTCCCTTTAAAATGCCCAAATACCTCCCCATGCGATTATTTGCCCTGGAGTACTATAGGAAAATGATCAATTCTGATGAAATCCACTTTATGAAGGCTAAGAAGAAAGCGCAACTAAGGATAAAGGATCACCTAGGCCCATTTATTTGCAACAACAGAAAAGCAGGGAAAGAGGTAGAGGAAATCCTTGAGAGATTGAGATTGAAAAAGAGTTTCATCTAGCCTTATGATCCTCATAGTTTCATCTGTGACAGAAGGTAGAAACATAAACTATCCCCCTACATCCATCATAGAATTCCAAAGATAGAATAGCATGAAAATCAAAATGAATGGGTGGAGGGAACACTTATAGAGCAAGATAGTACAGAAGTTGAAGTAGAAATCGTTATGAAATATTTGGAAACAAGACTTGATCTGGATTCCTTTGTACAGGTGCCTAGAGAATCTTCACAGAGACCAACACAGGAGCATAGTGCACCAACATTAGGGCAAACATAGACTTCAGGACAAGGAAAATATTCAAGGTCATAAACCATTTCTAAGGAGTTGACCCAGACTGATACAAACACGAGCAACCCTCCAGTATTGCAGACCCCTCTTAATGAGGAATGAATTCAAAAAAGAAGTAGAAATGAGACTAGCCCCTCTACAGTGCCATTGGACCAAGTATATGTGAAGAGGCAGAGATTGAATCCTCTGTCCGAGCAGTAATATGAAGAGACAAGAAGTGACACAGTGTAGACAACACTAGCAGGGGAGACACCTTCTACCTCCCAAACATAGGCACTAAGTAGGCAACCAAGTGTAGAAGTGTCATCACTAAGGAAAACTTTAGAAGAGAGCCATGATTTAAAAGAAAAGTACAAAAATATTAAATTTAGGAATGAGAAGCTCAAAGCTCAAACCTATGCCCACTATCTGAAAATGGCTCTTACAAATTAGACAAGGTTGATTTCAACCTTTGACATCAAAGAGGGAAAGATGCAGATGATCATTTTGAAGCCAACAGTACAACAACCAAAGTCCATGGCTGATTATTTAAAAACAAATTTTGAAGTTCTTGCCAAATACTTCCACCCAATTGATCAGATTGAGCTCCATAAGAAAATGGGTGAGATGGTCTATTCCACATTGACCAATAAAGCCATCACTGCACATTAGTTGCAGAATTCTCTGAGTAATACTACAACACAGTTACATTTGGAAAAAAGCCTCTTCTCAGGCTAAGGACACTAGGATAAAATCATTGGAAGACCTGGTGATTGATTTGGAACATGATCCCAAAGATGTTAAAGCAGCTAAAATATTGGTAAAGAAAAAGAATGATGATATTGCTGCACTCGGGAAGCAACTCAAACTCCCTCCCCTCATACATCCACAAACTGTAGAAGTAATTGAGAAACATAACAAGGAAGAACTTATGGACTTGGTCCTTAAGTTGAATGAGAAGTTGAAAGAAACAGAGCAAGAACTAGAAAAAGCTTTTCAGTCTAAACAAGGTGAGCTAACCACCATTCCTCAAACTGTAATACCCACAATTTCTATAGTAGTACCATCTACTATTGCAACATCTTTGGCACCCAACATTCCCCTAGCAATAGCGTTGCCAGTAACAAGAACAACGGGTACATCAGAAGCAGTAGTAACTTCAACAAAGCAAACAGAAGACTTAATAAATTTCATGAAGGAAATGAAAATCCAAGAAACTGAAATAAAGAATCTAAAATAAATGGTTATCATCTTGGAAAACAATTATGAGCCATCACAGATTAATTACAGTGAAGAAGAGAGAAAAAATAGAAGGATGACTTAAACAATCAAGACATTAGAAAAGGACTTAACATTGGAAAAGCCTTTGAGAGATATTGGAGAGATTTTATGGACCAATAACATTGATTCCATCAATGATATTTGGTATTCTATCTAGATCATTTTTTAACAGATTGAGTTAGTTAAACTAGCTACAGAGGCTATACAGAATAACAGGGAATAATTGGGAGAGAAACCTGAAGAGGTAACCCAATTGATCAAATTCTTGAATAACAAAAGCAAGCACCAGCTGGAACAATTTAATATCGAGGATTCAACTGGTACTATCCTTGAAATTAAGAAAGTTCTTACTAAAAAGAACTTAATGCTTAAGCTAGAAAAAAGATGTCAAAGTATTCAAGAGGACATAGATGATTTTATGTTAAAATATGACATTCTAAGGGATAAAGGACTTCCAAGCCCACTGGTCATAAATGACAAGTTGATAACTCATGATGACTACATTGAGAAACTGCGCCAACAAGCCAAAAATCAAGTCAACTCTTCCACAGTGAAAGCATTACCTACAGGAAAAGTGTTGTATGATGGTTTGGAAAATCTTTTCTATATTGAGCATGAAGTGAAACACCTATTTACTATCTAACCCAATTTTTCTAAATACATTGAATTTGATGAAATATACAAGAAATTGATTAGGATGAAGATACCAAATGAAGAATGGTGGACCAATATGACCGATATCCTATAATTTACTATGGTAACTTTGAGGTAGATAGAAAAGATTTACTGAGGTAAAGTCTAGTAAACAGGTAAAGAGTATCAGGAACAGGTAAAGAGTATTAGTAGGGAAAAGTAAGCAAAGATCAAGCACACAATTACTAAAGCAATAGCAAGAGGCAAATTTGAGTTTCAACCTCCAGCTCATTCACAAATAAAGGGACATCAACGATTAGTTTTTCATCTGTCTCTATCTTTTTGTAAAAGGTATTTTGTATTCCCTATAATACATCTCATGTGGTTATGAGATATTTTTGATGTAATTTTTGTATAAATACTTTTCCATTCAAAGTATTGTGGGTGCATTCTATAACATCTCTATAAATCTATGTTATCAAGTTAACAAATATTTTGTACTCAAATATGGATTTTTGCTGGAAAAGGAATGAAAGTTGAGGACATTTCAATGTTTCATGCATCTTAAATCTTAATGGTAAAATATTCAAAGTATATCATAATTAGCTGTATTGCTTTCTGCTATCAACAATCTACCATTTATATGTTTTCTTCTAAACTATCTTGATAAAGGAATTCTTAACTGCTCCTCTATCCTTGTAGTTTTTCTCTAATATGTCCCTGAAATAGGATTCTTAAGTGCCCTCTACTAGAAGACCTATCTTCCTTTCCTCTTTCTAATCCTAACTTGAGGATTCTTGATTGCCATCTAGTTTTGAGTAGAACTATCACCCATTCAATCCGCAAGGTTTGCTCTATTCTGCTATCCTACCTATTGACTTCATACCTCAACAATTTGACTTGATCTAGTGAATTATCCCTGATTGACTCCATAGCCCAATGACCTAAAATCCTAGTTTTCCCATTTGTTTCAGAACTCCACCACTTCTCAAACAAAACAACCTCACTGAACATTAATACTAGCCTAACATATTTTCAAACATAGCTAAATCATAAAGAGAGATCCCTCTCTGGACTTAGGTGGGCTAGCACCTGAGTCTAAAAGTTTGTTTGTAGTTACCTTGGATCCTTTCCATCTTCCAAATAGCTTCTATGGAAAATATGAGTGATAACATAGTAGCGACTCCACTAGGGAAGAACTAATCCTCAGTTGAAACAAACCTTTAAGGAACCAAAAAATCTTGATTTGAAATATCTTAAAGGAGTGATAGAAGTTATTTTGAAAAATCCATAAAAGAATAGCATTGAAAAACTTGAAATTTTGCTTCAAGAAGAACTCATTACACTAGGGCTAACCCTAATCCAAATCCTCCCCCTTTGTTTGAAAATCCTAACCTGATTCCAAGAATAATTAGAAGTCAAGAAAGTTCATTAAGTCCTAGACCTTTCCTCAGATCACAATAATATCTTGTTGAGTGGCTTTTCCTAGAAGATATTCCTTTTGACGAACACTTTGAACTCTCTCTGTTTAGAACCACATCTGACAGTGAACTATTGGACCTAGTCCAAGATCCATAATTCCTTAGAGAACTTGAAACCCAACAAGTCAATTTGTCAATTGATGGATATCTGCAAAATTCCACTCAGTCATCTCTTACCACCAATAGAACACCAGAACTTTCTGAAACTACTTCTCTTTCTGCTAGTGTTGAGATTGCAACAAGTTGATGCAGCTTAGTGAAAAGAGTCGCCTTCACTAAGTGGGCCCGCAGGCAAATTATGGCGCAAAGTCTATTTTTAGACTATGTCTATTTTTAGAAATATGGATCATGTCTATGAGTTGCAGGATGTTGTTTATGGATGATTGGTCAAGTTGGAAAAAATAGATGGACTTCTATTCTTAGACAACAACGGTGACACTGTCAAGTCTAATTATAGAGCAGTCAAATGTTATTAGCTTATAATAATATTTAGACTATAAACTTTATCTTATTCTATTGGAGCACTTCAGTTTGAGCTACAGATGTGGCACATGCTGTTGTTAGAAGGAAATACGTTTTATTTGTGGGTCAGTTGAGTTGTTGCATGCATGACTTCAGTTAGAACTCAATCAGTTGAGTTTGGTGGAGTTGATTGTGGAGTTGATGGAGTTGTGTTTAGTTTGACTTGGTTTAACTAGTTGTAATTAGTCTAACTGCAAATAGACTAATGATGAGTTGTTAAACTAATTATTAACTCATAATGCAACTAAAAAATACATCAGTTAACTCAGTTGCATGTCAGTGCATGTTCATTTCAGCAGGGATAGGTGTTAGAGGATCAGATTGCTATCAGTTGTGACTATAGTTGTGCATGAGGATTTGCACAGTTAATGGGATTGAGTTATTCCAATGAGAATTGGCCAATACCAAGTGATTATAGCCTCTGCTCATTTGATTCCCAGTGTGAGTGATTCTTTTGAGGTAAATACAAGTTTGGTTCAACCATTCTCATCCATTCTTGAGCAGGTATTGAGAAGTGGAGGCAGGCAAGCAGTGGAATAGATTTGGAGATCAGATCTGAGCTGTATTGTATGTAACAGGCAGAGATAGTGCTGGATACTTGTGAGAAGTATTGACTATTGTAATGTTACATGTTCTCAATCATTAATATACAAATAGTGTGGGGTTTTCAGCTGTAAGCTTTCCCCAGGTTACATACTATGTTAATGTGTGCATGCTCTTGATCTTTTATTGTTATTGATGCTTCTATATTGATGATAAACATAGAGGAGCTTATGTATTGCGTATGTATTCTGCAATAGTACATGATCAGGATAATCTCCATTGAATATGTGTTTATTATTCAAAATTTCTACATGTATCGGAGCTGTTGATCATCAGATCTACTATTCAGGAAGTGTTTACATTCTATTTCTTTAGGCAGAGTCTGTAATCGGGCCAGGTAGCCTCTGGATTCATCCTTCCTTTGGAAGGTGAGATACCCGGTGAATTCCCATACAGTCGATCTCTGTACAAGAAATACCTTGTTCTCACGAATTCTAGATCGGAAGCGGTTGAGTTGGAGCTGGTGGAATTCGAAATTGCAACAGAGTTTTCTTGGTGTGAAAACTAAGATGTCTTTCACAGGATTGCGATTGTAGTATGCCCTTGAGGGTAGTACGAACTATATTGCATGGAAGGATAGGATGGAGGCCATATTAGATGATAACGGGCTGAAAGAGTTCATAGAGATGGATGTCCCAAAGCCTACTGATGCTACTCAAGCTAATGCTTGGAAAAAGAAGACCACAAAATGTTGAAGGATTCTATTGGAGGGCGTGAAGGATCACATTGTGTCCAACCTCCATGGAAAGGCTACTCCATATTTGATGTGGAAAATGTTAACAGAACTATTCCAAAGAAAGAGCGATCAGAGGAAGCTGGTGCTCAAAGATAAACTCAGAAACATCAAATGTGAGAAGGGTGACAGTATGCCCAAGTATCTCACGAAGTTCACTCAGTGTCGAGATGAGCTGGGAAGTGTGGGGGTTACTGTCGATGATGATGACTTGGTGAGCTTGGCTCTCCTTGGTCTTTCGAAGAGTTGGCATTCCTATCAGGACTCTGTCAATGGTTGGGAGAAATTGCCAGGATGGGAAAGACTGTGGTTGGATCTTGTGGAGGAGGAGATCATGCGGAGTACTAGGGAGGGATCTTCATCAAAGGGAGCTGATGAAGAAAACTGCACTTTGGCTGCTAAAGAAAAGAAAGGGAAGAGCACGAAAGCTTCTCAGTCTGGTGCGAAAGGCAAGAAGCAGGGCATGTCCAAGGTGAAGTGTTTTCACTGTCACCAGCACGGGCACTATGTCACTAATTGTCCGCAGAAGAAGAAGAACAAGCAAGCTGCTAGATCTGCAGTAGGAGAGGCTCTAGCCTCACATTTTGAGCTTGATTTTTCATTGATCACATGCTTGGTTTCAAGTGTGATGGGATCAGTGTGGTTCTTGGACAGTGGTGTGTCTTTTCACATGACGAGAGATAAAGATTTGTTTTCTGATCTGGAGGACAAAGATCTTGGAGTGCACATCGAGATGGGCGATGATGGTAGATACAGTGCGACCAGTATCGGTACCATTTCCTTTGAGAGGGAGTCTGGTAAACCATTCGTATTGAAGGAAGTCATGCATGTTCCAGGATTGAAGAAGAATCTTATCTTTGTGGCAATGTTAGAAGACAAGGGGTATGATGTTGTTTTCAACAAGGGAAAATCTTTCTTGCGCAACAAGACAATTGGTGAGACCCAGAAGATAGGGGTTCGAGTAAGGAACCTTTATCAGTTGCATGTAGATGGATGCGCAACAATGGCAGGCAAGGCAGAAGGATTGGTGAGTCGGGATAATGGCGAGTTGTGGCACAGGAGATTAGGTCACCTTCACCATGGAGCCTTGAAGATACTGCAGCAGATCGCTAGAGGGCTTCCTAAAGGCACACTTGTGCAGTCAGACTAGTGCAAGGGGTGTACTTTGGGGAAGTTTGTGAAAGCCACCTTTCACGAGAAGGATAGTCGCGCCACAATGATCCTTGAGAGAATTCACACAGACTTGTGTGGACCTTTCTTAGTTGCTTTGACGAAAAAACACAGGTATTATGTGATTTTTGTTGATGATTTCTCTCGTAAGTGCTGGATCTTCTTCATGCAGAAGAAGAGCGAGACATATTCAAAGTTCTGTGAATTCAAAGCACTGGTCGAGAAGGAGTCACGGAAGAAGGTGAAGGCTCTTAGGAGCGATAATGGTGGTGAATACATCTCGGACGAGTTCAAGGATTTCTGCAAGGCATAAGGGATTCGAAGAGAGCTCATAGCTCCCCATAACCCACAGCAAAATGGGGTAGCTGAGCAGAAGAACAAAAGGATCGTGGGTGTTGCACGAGCAATGTTACATGATCAGGGCCTACCCCTTCACTTGTGGGCGGAAGCATGCAATACAGTAGTTTATGTGCAGAACCGTTGTCCTCATAAGATACTTGGCATGAGTACACCCGAGGAGGCTTATTCTGGTAAGAAGCCTGATCTTTCTTATTTGAGGATTTTTGGTGCTAACGTTTACATGCATGTGATGAAGGATGCCAGGAAGAAGTTGGAGCCGACCGCAGAGGTTGGGATATTTGTGGGGTACATTGATACGCCCCACAACTATCGTGTGTATTTGCCAAACAGTGGTAAAACTGTTGTGCAACGGGATATAAAATTTCAGGAGGAGAAAGCCATGAAGTGTTCCCTTGAGAGGGAGCTACACTTGCATGCATATGAGGAGCTATTAGTTCCTAAGGATGAGCTTCAGGATGTGGATCAGCCACAGGGAAGAGACCACTCAAGCAGCGCCAACCATCAGAGGGCGAAAGCGCTTGACAGAAGCTGAGCGACTGACTCAAGATGGAGAGAAAGTTGTAGGACCACCTATAGCCCAACGTAGACAGAGACAGTCACCTGATCGATACACTGGATACATGGCTCTTATGAGCAAGTGTGTTGTAACTAAGCCATCCTCTTTCGAGGAAGCTGTGGAGGATCCCTCATGGGTAGATGCCATGGTGGAACAGTATGATTCTATTGTCAAAAACAGTGCATGGGAGATTGTTCCTAGACCGGAAGGGAAATCAGTTGTGGGTTCGAGATGGATCTACAAAGTTAAGCAGGCAACTGACGGGAGTGTGGAGAAGTACAAGGAAATATTTGTTGCACGAGGCTTTTCACAGATAGAGGGGATCTATTATGAGGAGACCTTTACGGCTATCACAAGGTATTCTTCCATACGAACGATTCTTGCTCTCTCAGTGCAGATGGGATGGCACATTCATCAGATGGATGTGAAGACTGCGTTCCTCAACTGAGTCATTGAGGAGGAGGTGTACATTGAGCAGCCCGAAGGCTTTGAGGTCTTCAGCAGTGAGTCGCATGTGTGCAGGCTCAAGAGAGCACTGTATGGATTGAAGCAAGCACCACGTGCTTGGTACACACAGATAGACAGTTATTTCACCGGACTTGGATTCTCCAAGAGCAAGGCGGATCCTAACTTATACCAGATTGTGGTGGAGGGTAAGTTGCTTATCATTGTACTATATGTAGATGATTTGATTCTAACAGGTGATGAGCTGTTGATACTTTCATGCAAGGATGATCTTGCTAAGGAGGTTGAGATGAAGGACTTGGGCTTCCTTCACTATTTCCTAGGATTGGAAATATGGCAGTGCAATGGTGGACTGTTTGTTTCTCAGGGTAAGTATGCTCGGGAGATACTGGAGAAGTTCAACATGCATGGTTGCAAGCCTGTTGATACTCCTCTTCCTGGAGGTTGGAGGAAGGATGATGCCACTTCGGGAGAAGAAGTGGATGCCACTGTTTATCGACAGTTGGTGGGGTCGCTGATGTATTTGGTCAATACACGACCTGATATTTGCTATGCAGTTAACCAGCTTTCACAAGCTATGGTTAAGCCTACCAAGCTCTTCTGGAAGGCGGGCAAGCATGTATTGCGCTACTTGAGAGGCACATCGGGATATGGTTTGTGGTACAGGCAGGAGGATGAGGTGAAGTTGTGTGGCTTCACGGATGCAGATTGGGCAGGGAGCCCAACAGACAGAAAGAGCACATCAGGAGGGATCTTCAGTATTGGATTGACAGCAGTTTCTTGGTACAGCAGGAAACAGAGATCCGTGGCACTCAGTTCAGCGAAGGCCGAGTATATGGCAGCAAGTTTGGCTGCATGCGAGGCTATATGGATGAGGAAGATCCTAGTTGGTTTGTTCGGTTCTCATTTGGATCCTACTGTGATTTACTGTGATAACCAGAGTTGCATTAAACTCTCGGCTAATCCTGTATTTCATGACAGATCTAAACATATTGACATCAGGTACCATCATATCAGAGATTGTGTGCAGCGGAGGATCATGTTACTTTCGTACATTCCAACGGAGGATCAGGATGCTGATATTCTGACTAAGGCTCTCACCAGGAGC